>JAGVSQ010003667.1:0-21018 GCA_022683975.1 Rhyacophila evoluta
TTTAAAATCAATTTCCATCAAGCACCATCAGTCGAAAATATTAATTGATTAATTTTTGATTTTGTTTAATACATATAACTTTTACCATGACTGTAAAATGATTATTATAATCAAATTATATCAATAACTTAATGCTGCTTAGAAATATTTCCAAGTGTAGATCCATATGTCCCACACTAGGAGCGAACATGCAAAAAGAAGGTATATATAATTAATGTATGACTTAATCGATGTACGACAAAAATTATTTAAAAATTAACGTTGTTTTCAATGAATTATATCGAAACGAAACAAACATTATATTCAATTCTAATATACTGTGCATAATGAGAGGTCGACAAACTAACTGATGTTATTTTTTCGAGTCTGAAATCAGGTTGTTAATGCGAGCCAATTTAAGGGAAATCGTGTCGTATAAATATATATAATAAATCGAATACTTAAGCCCTCCTCGGTAATAAATGTTCCCTTTTAATGTGCACATAAAAAAGGGACTTTACTTTGACCGTTCGTCGCGTTACCAGTCCGCATACTGCTAGTTGTTTATATATATATATCACATGTCATATTATATTGTTAATCTTTTAAATCTGAAACATTTACTGCCACATTATTTTAGGGCTTAACCGGTTTTTTAAGGTGCAGCTGTCTCATGAATTTACGCTTTGGTGATTTTGCGAATCAAACGACTACACGGGGAAATTATGGGACATAAAAGATTTTTACGAAAAGAAAAATATTCTTGAGTGTGTTCTGCAATTATTCTTTCATTTAAATTATTATTTTTTCAGTTCTACGATTATTCAGAGGTATCTGACTCAGCACACAATTAAAATTCAATAAATCGATACAATTTATGTAACCAGATTGATTGTATTGATATTGGTTTTTATTTATATTGATAACATTAACATAGTAGTTAATATTATTACGTAATATTAATACTGATTTCATGGTCAGTATCGTCTGCTTGGATATTATAAACTGAAAAAATAGCATACGTATAAGAACAAAACATGAATACATATGCATGCTACATAAAAAAACTAGTAAATACCTTATTAGCATATAACCTCGTATAGATTGCTAATTTTTCATGGTTTTGACAACAAATACGTACTTCGTATCAACATCATATTAAAAAAAAGAGATTGTTGCTAAATGTTATAATACGTCAATATAAGGTACTATGTATTATCTTGTTGGTTCCAAATTTTACACACAAAATAATGTATTAAATAAATATTGTACACATATTTCGTTAATTAAAATTTTTCATGCTTACTTCTTTATCGGTAAATATGTCGAAACAATAATTTATTATTATATTATGAATATTATATGGGTTTTTGTCAAAAATATGCTTATTTTTTTATCTTTGCTTACACATTAGATATGTTTAAGGACCAGAGTGACTATTTCAGTTATTTTTATATAGTATTGAATTAAATCAGAATATATTATTTAAAAAAAAGCATATGGAGTAGTATCAAATAATATTATTCAAACCCTTCAAAATTTTAAATATAAGTATACATTTAAGGTGTGATTTGAACTAAGGGTTCTGTATGATAGTTTGGATATGGAATGTGTGTTCAAACTGTGACTGCAAGCCATTCAATCCTGGCCTATATATAATATTAATAATATGAACACCACGAAAACATGTCCGGAAATGGTTAGTGGTAGAAAAAAGAAAGTTTTGTTATCAATAATAGCTGTGTCTGTAAAAATTGAGATATTCCAGAAACAAAACAAAATGAGCTTTAATATCACTTTGAGTCGGAAAAAATATCTTATCTAGGCGATTTATTTAAGTGGTACGTGCAATTCTTAAATCAGATTGGATTTAAAAAGATAAATGTGTTTCTAAAGATTCTGGAAAATCGATTTATTATGTAGTTTTAGCCTCGTAACCAATTGTAATTTGTCTTATATAAATAATGATTGTCAACACATCTATTTATTATGATTTATCTTGCATTCGATGCATTTGGATGCGTATTTAAGATTGGACACTATTTGTCTAATTTACGATACAATTTAAAAGAATACGTTGATATTTTTGGGAAATTCGTAAGATTTTCAAACATTCAAACATTATTGCGAAACTGAAAATAAATTTATCACATAAAACAACTTTTTATTAGCTTAAAGATTTGTAACTACTTAAGGTACACAGTTCAATGTTTGTAACTTGAAATTGAATTAAATATTTTATATAGAAATGTAATATATATAATATAAAAGAATACTTACCTGTGGTTTGAATTATCGCCCTTTTTGTATTTCGATACAATAATTTCTTTGGTAAAAATAAGGTCAATTATTATGAAATAAAGTCGATTTTATAACTATAATAAATATATCGTATTAATGCATGATTTAGACTGTTGAAGAACAGGCAAAGTGCATTTTACTGTCTTTTTAGTATAATATAAGTAATATTCGGGTAGCCAAGCGAATGCTATCATATTCGCACCACGATTTTCTCGAAACCCCAAACGTTGTTGTGAGTTTGTAATACGACTCCAGTCGAGTAAATAAAAACATCAAAATTTAGATTAAGTTCAGCAGACACGCGGGACGTGAGATATTTTATGAAAATAATACAAATCGGTTGACAAGTAAACGTGATTTCATTGACTCCATTGAAAAAATATCTAAACATAACAGACAAAGAAATCTTTCTTTTCAAACAATATTGTTATTACGACTGAGGAGGGCTATGTTTATTCAGGATTTCTCAATTTAAAGATCTCCAAAAATTGTTCTATCTAATGGAAAAATTTTCAGTTTATTTTATTAATAAAAGGAATTCTACGGTGTTTGCTTGTGAATGATAATATTCTTTCAAACTTTAATGTTAAAAATATATTTCTTTGATGAATTTATGCATGTTAAAATCTTATATTACAGTTGTATTGATTATTGATATGCTAGTTTTATACTTAGTAGTTTTATACTAGTTTTAACTTAGTCATGGTATTATAGCTAAAATAGCTATCGAAAATAAACAGTTAGCAGTTACGAAACGAATTCATTTAATTAGACTTTAAACAAGCGATAATGAATATCTGTTTTAGATTTAGTTAAGACTATTGTTTATATATTTATTTATAATAGAAATAAATTGTAGTGTATAAATTTAACTATGAGTAAACTCTACAGCTCGTATATGTTAAGTCTATAATATTAAATCTTCACTTAACTACTGCAGTTTTTTCTCTCAATCGTAACCATTATTCGTCATCGTTCTTTAGATTCCCGTGATAATAATTGGTACTCATTCTATAATCGAAACATTGATTGCGATAGAAAATGCAGTGTCATTGTTATGCTGTTGTTTTAACATTGATATCTGGTACTAAGGTAACTCGATGTCATATGAATTGCCCTCATTTCTACTAGTAGAAACTACAACACTCTTCATTTAAATGTCTTACATTTTACATGAACATATTAGACTCATTTTAAGTGAATATAGTTATAATGATCAAGGCAATTATTTGAATAATCGCTAAATAAAATAAAAGATTTGGAATATTTTTTAAAAATAATCTTAAATTTTTTTTTAAATAAACCCACCATTTAGTAAAATCTTCTAAATTCCTCTTATAATATTTCAAGTTGTAAACACTCGCATTAACACATGAAACAATTGACGATGACTCACGGATGACAAGTAATTTTGTAAAACATATTTGAAATTCACACAAATTTTCTCGTATAATAAATTTGCGCTATTCTGTATGCATGTATAAACAAGCAGTTGGAATTATTCAAGATTTCCACTTATAATATTTTAACGCCAGCTTAGTGTCCCCGCTTCAAGAAGTTTATTGTATCTCATGGCCAAAATATCCGCTGAAATTTTTCAATTTCCGCTATGAATGTTGATATCTGAAGATTTTGTTTTTTGTTGGCTTAATAACAAAATTATCAGAAATAACATCTTATAATAAACCAAAAAACAAAGGGTGAGATATTAATAGCTTTTTCAGAGTAAGAAACTAAAAGTGTTCTTCATTAAGCTCATATTTAAATGAAAATTTATAAAATTTAGAAATAAATGTGTAACCTTCTATATTTATTATAACTTTGGAGTTATTTTTGCCTTTTACCATCCGGTAGTGAATACATGAAGGTGTAAAAGTATTGAATATTTTATGCGAATTAGTAACTATTATATAAATCATAAATCATTGTCTAGTCGTATATTAGGCTAGTGTTATATTTTTTTACAACAGCAATTTTATACTTATTTTCAAAGATTAATGTCATATGTATAAAAAAACTGATTCGAGTGATGTGTGTTGCAGAAAAATGTATTCCTTAATAATAATTTATGAAAGTCGATTAAAAAATATTTCATGTGATCAAGGCAAAAGCCATGTTAGAAATATTTAATCTGCAAATATAAATAACAGTGTTTATATATAAAGCTGAGAGTACATAAATATTAGACACACACAATAAGATGTATTCATACAACTCACGATAGAATAATTAAAAATAATATTAGCAATATTAAAATAAGAATGATGGATGGTTTAGTCAACCTGTTTATGGAGAAATTATTTCATATTCGCATCTCGTTTATAATGTGTGGTTGTGTGTCACAGGTGATTGATCGGGTTGATTTTTTAAACACTCGTATCTGCTTATATTAGACATTGACTTTTGAGATCCGCGAATCCTAAATCCATTAAATTAAGGAGAAAGTTCCGAAAAAAAGCTTAGTAAACCAGGGATAGTTGTTTTAAAATAAAGGCGACACTTTATGTTAATTTATATACTAAGCTTAAGCTTTCGAAATTATTATCAAAACCTGATTCAAAACGAATGCATGCAGACGAGCACTATTTATTATACATACTTGAATTTGTTATTTATTTAAACAATTTATGTTAAGGCAATAATTTATGTTGTAGACGATGTTGTGCTTTATATTTAATATTTTTATAAACATATTGTTATTTTGAAGCAAATTTTATGGCACTCAAACATTCTATTTTTTAGTTTTTTTATAAGCTTTTATTTATTGATCTTAAGATTTATTTTCTTACAATATGAAGTTTTATATTTCGCGACTCAAAATTTTATTTTTCGCTATCACCATGTCATATCTTCAAAAAACGGCTTGCGTTACGTTCTTACAACACACGTCGATCACAGCACCAATATCGCAAATAAAGTTATCATTTTTCTATATTCTGGTGTCATCATAATATGTGAGTCTATACTTTCTTGAGGACCAGTCTCTATCTAGTTGTGCCAAAATCTGTGTCCATTAAGGTTTGGATGATACACAAAAATATGAAAAATAATAATGAGCCTAATATTGACTTCTATCAAGCACCGTCGATCTAAAATATTTACAGTGTTTCACACTGGCAATTTAATATAGCGCTAGTTTACTTATAATGCAGTCTCACAACTGCGGATGCTTGAATTAATCACTTGTCGACTGAGGTGACTTTTTGACCTGAATATAAAATAAACCAACTAAAATTTGCAGTTTTTATTGGCGTATTAGAAATTTTGTACTTTATTCATAAGCTATCAATTTATTATTATAGAAAAGGTTACGATCCTTAAAAAACAATATTTTAACCAGTAAGTTAATATTCTAATAAGACTATTCTTTAGTTACTTAAGCCTTCCTTACACAGCAAGCGCTTTCTGTATTGAAGGCTTTAAGGTTAACTAATTTTTTTGAATTTTCCATGGGTATTGTTATAGGAAACTTTATAAAATCTATCTACATAGTAATCTGCGGTAAAGAAATTAAAACTTTTATAAAGATAAAAGCACAATAAAAAAATCATCAAATAAAAATATGGCGAAGGTAATGATTTCTTGATGAAAAAAAAATATGAATTTATGATTTGTTTTTAGTTTCTTGGTTTCTTCCATTAGGTAAATTTATATTTCATGTACAATATTGAGCATGTACATATATTCTCATATATTTTTTTATATACTGACGGTTTTTATTGTGGGTTCACTTATTTACGTACGTTTATAGATAAGGCAAGTTGTAACAATACGTAAACAATACTCTCATTATTGAAGTACAATACAATATTTAATGAGTGGTATAAAGTATGTTGTTCAAAAATATAAATAAAGATTTTTTTAGTTTATTTGAACTTTAGATTAGAGTGTTCCTCGTATTAATACTGCATACTTTTTGCCAAATTTGAGCCAGTTATAATATGATAAAAAACCTCGATTATTGCAGTAATACGCGAGGTAAAGTAATATCGGTTAAAACAATTTGCCCTGCATCATTATCGGTTTTGTCGGCTGAGAGATTCTCTTTTCTTTCTTTTTCTCGGCGTGCACCGCGGAAATGCGTGGTCGAGTGGCTAAGTGCCTCGCTTTGCAGACGAGTGAATGGCCTCTCCTGACCTGCTCGAGTTCCGCGCAAGACATTACCGTACGCCGGTACATACCTTTTTTTGATACTGCACTGTATACTTACTTACCTGAGATTGTTTAGTAAAAAGTGACTCCACTTGTTGACTGCAAGTCATCGAATTTTCGTATCATGTTTTGCAACGTCACTACGTGTTAAACAATATTGACATTGTACGCAAATATACGGGTGATTAAGAATCCATGTAACTCTCAAATCGAAAAAAAATATATATAATACTCTAGCCCATTGAAGTGCCGTATTATTTTTAATTATGATTAGTTTTATTTTCTTCTTGAAGATTCTTGTTTATCTTTTCAGTTCACAGAATAAATATATTTAATAACTAGTTGTCGTGGTGATATACAAACATATTTAGACATATTGTAAACCGTTCCAACAAAATGTGATATATTTTATTCTCTATTACAGAAATATTCATTTATATCATTTCGTATGTAGAACACACATTCAGCTGTAAAATAGTATGACAACAGAAACAACCATCAACTAGCTTTATTGGATTATTACGATTTAGTGTAATTGTAACGTGCAGTAAAAATATCTTGATTAAAAGAATGACCAACATTTTAACAGTTTATACATTTTTTATGGTCTTCAGCAAAATTATATTATATATGCATAAATGAAATGAAAGATTTTGGAGTAATTATTATGCTTACTAAAATTAAATTGTCATACGGAAAAGTTACATTTTTGTTTAAATTTTTTGTACATGATGTAGGTAAATCGATTTGCAATATTATGTAAATGATTCTTTTTTTTTATAAGTATAATTTTGTTATTTTGTGAAAAAAAATCAAAACATTGTTTTACGGAACATAACAGGACCAAATATCCTGTTTTTTGTATTTCCCTGTGCAATAATACATATCCGGTTATTGTTTTATTATTCATAGAAAATAAAAAGGAAATGCGTTTTTCTACTCGCTATTTTTCGGTCTCGCGGAATGGATTTTTTCCGAAAGGCTTTCGGATGAATATTTCTAAACAAAAATAATAAAACAAAGATAAACTGTTACAATGTACTTTTAACTAAGCCTTTTACCTATGTGTAAAAAGGTTTATCTATTAAATGAAATCATTTACAATATCGTAGATCATGTATTTATATGGAAAATTATAGAGATTTAAACCAATTTATATGAAGTTCGTCATGGTTTTATCGGATATATAATAATGAAAACGTACCAGAACAGTGAACACAACTATAAGTAATTAGATTAACCATTACTTACAGGGCCATATAAACATAAAACTCCTCTTAAGTAATATTGTTTAATGTTTTTTTAATAAAAAATGCCCTGTTGTGTTGAATTATTTTTATTAATTAAAAATATATAAATAATCAATTTCTCGTGTCATAAAAATAATTTTGGTAAAATGAATGTGAAATAGTAACCAAAATAAAGTAGTACGTAAAATGATTGATAATTCTTAATTTTTTTGAAATAATTCATTCAATAACTAACTGGCAGTTCTTTATTAATTATGATTGTTTTAAATTTTAAAATACCTCATATATAAAATACGTAAACCATTATATTTATCGATATTTTATCATTTATATTGAGGACTTGCAATAATGTACATTATTTCAATGATTGCATGATATAATTATAATAATTTTTGAACGTAATGCCTATTTAAAAGTTTAAATTATCTGCTTTTTTCCAAACAGTAAATTACTATCCACCATGCCATATCCAATGTATTCAGTTTCTGTGTCAGTGATGTTCTGAGACTTAAAAAAACTAAGGAAACTGTATTTTTGATGAGAACAATAGAAAAAACATCTTTTGAATGGAATTAATTGGCGACGCAAACCGTCCCATCAGAATATATTTCAAGCCACGAAGATGTACCGTTAATAAAACCAACAGCTATCAAATCGAGACTGAAATACCGTTTCAACCGGCGCTTACCTTTTTTTATCTCACTCTATTGCATGTAATTTATGGATAATAAAACGACTCTATTGAATTTTCAGTTTAAATAGAATATAGTTAGGATAATCGAGTACTATTACTGTGGTTGATTTGAGAATAGGTAAATACTTGGTACGTGGGTCATCTGATTCACGTCTGTGAAGATGAACGCTGGGATATAATTAGATGAAATAATGATTTTACTATAAGTTTTTGTAGATAAATTGACTTTTTAGAAATCTAATTTATCAAACTGTCAATTAATATATAAAAAAATTAGGAATACAGTCAATTAGGTATCATTTCGTATTCAATCAATAGTAAATGATGTGTATTTTTTTGTGAAATATTGTAGTTTTTACAATGTGTCATAACGTAATTGTTTATTTTAAGCTAATTTTAAAATGTCTTAAACATGCTAGATATTTTTAAGAGGAAAAAACCTTAATACTTATATAAATATGAAAATAGTCATTATAAAAGAGGAAGTTAAAATTTTACTTAATTTAAAAATAGTTCCATTATCATCATCAGACGGCCGAGGAAAAAACCTTTATTTAATTTTATACTACAAGTTATTGAGAGCTTTCAATAGTACTCTGGAATACATCTTATTTCATTTGACATGAAAATAACTTAATTAACATTCATTAAACTTATTGATACGGTTTTTAGCTTCGTAGGTATCTCGTACCCACAGTAAATAAAGGTAGTAAGATAACCATTGAATCATCCGACGTAGTTCGTTTTATTTATTTTATTTGTTCGCAATTACTTTGTATGTTTGTTATATATAAATTATTTATTTTTAACGAAGAACAATCGCATCACCTGCGGATCTTTCACAGTGAATTTAACGTGAAATTTGACGAAATATAAAATATTTTTTCACTTCTTTGACGCAGATGGAGATCATTTCTTGCAAGTGTCATCTCGTTCCGTCAATTTTTGTTATTTGTTCACAAGCCAAATGGACGATGTAAAAAAAATTGCTTTGTTATCTTGATATTGCAGTTTTGTCAACTTTTTTGGCCTACTGACCTACTATATTAGTAAGTAGTGATTTAAAAAAAACTTTGGCGGTCGTAAAAATACACGCTTTTTCGTTAGACTATTTTCGTGTCATTATTCCTCTGGGTCGTTCAAAATGATGAGCTCTCGCTGGGCTCATACAACAATATTTTAACGTCGAAAATAATATTATTTTACGAAGTAACTCAACGGCGATGTAATTTATTTTTATGATATCATTTTCTTTGCGTGGGAGTCATAAAATGAATGATTGAAATGTACCGTATAACATTTACCTGGATACAGTCATGAAATATCTAATTTAATTCTATTCATTGAAAAGATATGTTGTTTTTAATATTTTCCTGTAAATTTATAAAATATAAATGAGCCGAGAAGCCCTATATAATGATTTCCCTTAAGTCTTTCATTCATACAGAAATATATTTAAATCGTCTAGTTTTGATTGAGAATGAATGAAATATATGTCTCTTTTTAGATATTTTAATTAAAAATATTGAAAGTGCTGAAATAATTTAACCTATTTATTAAATTGAAATCAATATATTTGTAATTGTACTGAAGCCAATAACGTGTCTACATTACGACGGTTAGACCTTTTTTAGGAGGCGTTGTTAGATAGTATAATAAATGAAAAGATTTTTATCATTACATATTTAAATATGGACATATTTTAAAGCGTAATTTGTTCATGTATTGTATAGGTTAACAGTACATATGAGGGTTGAACTTTTTTGAAATTGTTAATTTCAGTAAATTTACTTGTACTAAAGCAACGTTGTATCAAACTGCCATAATGGATATACCTATAGTTTCTTGTATTTATAAATGTATGTATATCTTTGTTAATAGGTGACATGTTATATCTCTGAATCAATGTACTTACGTTGCATCAGTGGCGCGGTCAAGATTTCCGGCCATTAGGGTAAAACAATCACAACGATAACAGAAAAGATGTTATCTGATTATTGAGATAATTTTTTTTTATTTAATTACTGAATCGATTTGGCTAATTCACGGCATATTCGGTAAAAACATACATTAATTTAGGTCGTATAATGTAAATTTCAAATTTCGCAGACACACTTTAATAATGAATTAAACTCTAAGATATAGAAAGTTCTAGCAAAAAGGATGTCTCAAATGGCGTTACAATAATATATATTTAATACATGACACATTAGTAAATGTGAATTAAATAAATAGTTTTATTAAAAATAATGAAATATAATTATACAGATGGACATGTCTTTCCAAAAATATATTTATAATGTATAATGATATTATTAGAATTTAATATAAGTTAAACATGAAGCTATTATATATTTGTGTGTAAACGGATTAGTAACTACCACTTAATAAGTGTTGCATGATTTAAGTTTTTAATGGTTTTTACATTTTATGAGAATATATAGAAAAAAAATAATATATTTGTTCTATCATTTCAGTGTTGACCCTAGCGGCTGTCATATCTTTGTCAAGTGCTTGGCCGCGGAAAGCAAGATCAAATGATTTACCGAGCAACTTTGTTGGCGAAGCTACCAATGAATTATCAACTGCAATCCTACAGGTAAACCTATGCACTTAAATATACATATTGCTCATAGTAATACCTCGTATACAAAACAGCGTAGTCAATATCATTAAATAAAATTCCGTATTTTATATAATATCAACATAAAAAATACATAAATGTACAAACAGAGTTTTATTTATCTTCTGTTGAATTTGTGTCTTATGGTATATAGGGTATTGCTTTTTAATGGGTGAAATAATTAAAAATAAGTAAAAATAAATATTATATTGACGGCAATATTAGTATGGTAAAAATTAATCAAATTTTTATGAATTTGTAATCAATCATTTAAATTTTTAGTTGAATATTTTTCGTATGTTTACGATAATCATACTGAAATTCATTGTTATGTGATTGATTTAATATATAAATATTGTCAAATACGTAAGATAAGATGTCTGTTTGATGAATATTAATAAAATATTAATGTTATAGAAATGAACCACGTTACATTTAGAAAAGAATACTTTTTAATCGCGTAGTAATAGTAGATACATACCACCAAAATTTAGTAGGAAATTATTAAAATATGTTCTGCGTTATAGTGTATAAAAACTGAAGGATTTTTTAAAGAGAATGAAAAATCCATAAAATCAACTAAGTGGAAGTCCTATTTCTCGGGTGTTAATTACAGCCATTTTTCAAATTTAATTAATTAAATCAATAAATTAGATTAATTTAATTAACTTAACGTAGACAATAATTCGACATTTCCGGCTTACATCTTTTGATAGCACAAATATTAAGTAGTACATATTGCGATTATCGAATAAGCACTATTAAAAAAAAATATAGGTTACGTCCTTTGTGGTTTCTACAGTAAATATGTTATTATTGATTAAATAGATTTTTTAAATCTGTCATATTATTTAAAACATACGTATAGGGCATAGGGTATTATAGTAATTAAGCTAAGTATGTAGTCAGTTTTTTGTAGACAAATATTTCTAAGGAATCTATAATAGAATTTTTAAGGCTGCTCAAATATAATACAAACTGTATTCGTGCATATTTCTGACGACAGCCTTTTGGGATTATTGATATATTTTATTTTAATTTATCACCTGCAGTGAACTTAAATATGAATTCCTTGTAAAACATATACGCGTATTCTGGGTAAATTAAACATTTTCGAATTGATTTTTTGGTAGGAACAAGTCGTTTTTATTGTTGGCGAAACGATGCAGGTATTAAAATTGGTCACAAAATATAATCATTATTCCTAAACAAGTTTTAGAAGTAAATAATATGACCATTTTTAAAGAAAACTGGTTTTCGAATAAGGCAATGGTGCCATATTACAATAACAAATTTATAGATTCGAAAAAAATCCTGATGGTATTTTTCAAATAATTGTTTTTTTTGCATATATTATAATGTTATTATAACAGCACGAGAACTAAGTGATTTACGTATGTGTGCATACACTTAAAATAGTTTATCAAATACATAACGTGTACACAACATCATAGAGGTAATTTAAATTAAAAGATATTAAAGCACATTTATTATCTATTGCACAAAAATAAAGTAGTATTCAAATAATTTCTTTTAATTTATATGACATTAACGTGTCAATATAGTATATTTATAACATTAGAAATTTTAATTAAATTACAGAGTTACGTGGACGATGAATCGAATTTGGCATTTTCACCACTCGGTTATTCTGTGATCTTAGCCATCCTGGCAGAAGGCGCTCAGGGAGTTACCAAAACCCAATTATCATCGGCATTAAAACTTCCCGATGATCCTAAAGTTGTACGAGAAATGTACCAAGGTATCATGAAGAGATTGAACAATACACATGAATACAAAATAAACATACCGGAATTTAAAAATTGGTTTTACGTGTATAAAAATTATACAGTAAATGATGATTACAGAAAAATTCTCGAAACATATTACTTAACAGAAGTAAAGAGTGTTGAGAGATATGACTCAAGTTTCTTCCAGATTAAAAAGGAATCCGTTAAAGCAGAAGAAGAAGACAGTGTTGAACAAATTGACCCATTACCGTCAGTAGAAATCAAAGATCCAGTTGTAAAAAATATTGCAGTTCCTAAAGACAACAGCAAAGATGTTCAAAATTTCGAAAAATTACAAGAAGAAACTGAAAACGGTCCTAATAAAAAAGTGGTAGAAAAAATTGATGCTAATAAGAAAGAAGGTGAAAAGCTAAAGAGAGACGAAGAGAAAATTATTAGTTTTGCGGTGGAAGATAAGCCAGAAAAAGCGTTAGAGTCAGTAATTTATGATAAGCAAGATATTAAGCCCGGTAAAAACATCAAGGAAAAAATTAAACTAGCTAATACGTTCTCAAAAAAGACTTACGAGCTCGGAAATGACTATGAAATTATGGAGGCTGTAGAAGCAAGGAATCATGCGAGGACTACAAAGGCTTTGTTTGGAAAGGATGATATCAGCAACAGTCTGTCAGCTAACCGTGTCGGAAGTAAAAATAGCAAAGGTATTTATTGTAATATTATTCTGAAATATTTCTCGTGATATACCAATGGCGTATACTGAGTAACGGGTATGGTTATGTGTTGAGGGCACGGCTTTAATGGATTCAATTGAATTCTTAGTAAATTCTCAGGGTACATGCAATTTATTTAATTTTCATTGAATATCGTAAATTAACGTTTCTATTTAATTAATAAGATTAAATATCGTTGGTTTAATAGAACCAGAGAGTCTTGTTTTTATAATTATTCTTATTTACACCCCTCACTACAGCGTTGGGTGTTTAGTATGTGAATTTGGGTTAATAACATAGAATTCCAGACCTTTTTTCGAAATAAAAAAAAATACTTGTATTAACGAAAATGTAAACCACTAATTGTAAATTAAAGCTATAAAAATTGAAGTTCTGCAGAATCAAATTGCAAGGTCTTAGCTCCAAATTGTCATTATATCGGTTTATTTGTTAATATTTCAGATGTGTATTTGATTGAATAATAGGTTTGCTTCTTTCCAGATCCCAATTCTTTGATGATTTTATTCAACGGTCTTTACTTCCGAGGCACATGGAAAACGCCTTTCACTAATATACCCGGAGAAACTTTTTACAAATCTGCCACTGAAAAGAAAACTGTTGAAATGATGACCACGACAGGAAAATTCAAAACAGGATCTCTTCCAGGACTTGATAGCGTTGCCGTTGAGATTCCATATGAAGTGAGTATATTTTCTCAAAGGTTTATTGATAATTTTCAACTGAAACATATCTGAAGTTTAAAAAGTTCCACGCAAACCTGGCTTTGTCACTGGATATCCAATAATGTTTTATATTTTTGCTTAGAAGATTAACAAAATTTCTCAAGAAGCATTTCAGCATTATTGGATTCAATAAATATACTAGCATTAATGCAGTGTTTTTATTATTTAATGCTGTTTTTGATAAATAAGCGATATATAATAAGACAGTACATATAATAAATAATATTCACAGATTGTTCGTTCTGTAAAAAAAAAAGCTCGTAAAGCACCAAATGATTTATTTTGAATTGCGCTTATCTGCGAGATTTTTGTCTATGCGCATTTAAACACCCGTAGAACAATTAAAACAATTTGGTAATACTAGAGAATTGCGTTAATACTTTGCTATTAATCCGAGTTACGTACTACCGGTTCTCAAAGATCCAAGGTAACCGTAATCTTAAAATAGAGTTTGCATACAATGAATGTCCTTCGCTTTGCTAAGGCCAAATACTGGAAGAATCATATGTCTTCCTTTCACTTAAAACAGTACCACCGTTTTATAGAGCGAACGCCGCTATGGCTTATTCAGGTATCGTCAACTTTGAACTTACTTAAAAATAAGATCCCGGAAATGAATAAAAAATGTACAACAAATTTCTTAATATAATATATGGAATATGCTCTTTCGTTCGATAGCCGTTTATTAGTAACTTATTAATGAAGTTGGTTGATTGATTTTATAAAAACAATTCCGAAGTGAATAATGGTATTATAGTCAGTTATTGATATATCTTAAGGAATTATAAATATATATATATATACATTCTATGGTAAATTGAACTGTTTAATTCATAATATGGTATATTTCATAAAAAAAAAACAATTGGCATTCGTAAGATGTATCTATTCCGAAAGGGATATGATGGAAATCCACAGTAAGAAAGCCGATTTACACAGATTATTTTTTATGAGAATTAACTGTCGGAAAATTCTTAAGCCAATTGGAAATTGTTTGTTTTTGTATGGATCGTAAATTTTTCGTGTTTTATTTCTTAAATCTAATATTATATCTTTTCGGTCTTTTCTAATGAGTTATTTTTCTATAAAATGTATGATTCAACATCATCAACTATGTGCTAAAATATTTAGCACAAGTAATATATTGACAACAAACACAGTTTATTTAACATGGTGATCAACTTCGATATGATAGATAAACAATTTCGAATTTGCTGTTAATATTGAATACACCTGACCGCGCACGACTTGTAAAAACAGTTATTTGAACTCACTTATTTCTCTTTGCAAATTCTTACCCGACTAACAAGCACAATAGCTACGAATCAGCTGTCCCTAGAAATTATATTAAACTGTTCCGTTGAAATAGAATACTGAAAAAATATGGCGATAGTAGATGCAATATTGAAACATTAAAAATATATATTTAATATTCAAATATATATTTGGAAAGTAGGTCTATATAGGAAAATTAAGAGTTATTTTTAATGTATGTAGTTTGTTGTTTGTGGCATCGTTTTTCAGCATTTTCAGGTTTATTTGTGTAAATAGTATCCGCTGACAGAGGCATAAAGCAAAACCCGGCTCGCAAATAATGTTACATACAAAATTTTAGGAATAATATATAATTGTGAGTTTTAGTATAACAACATCAGACGATGGTGTAATTTTTAAGCTGAACAAAACTACTGATCGTCAGGAGTTTAATTTCATAATTTTGTTTATTATGAATGAAAGCTATGTATTAAATAACTTATGACGTAGCAAAAATTTCAAACTTATTTATTAACCTTTTACATATACAAATAGCAGTGTTCACACTTTGATAAACCCTATAATGGTCGTATGAAATAATGATATAAACGCCAAGTTATTCTCAATCTTTAAAACCATCAAATCATTGTAATCATATTGTAAACACACATTTTCAGGGCGACAGATACGCACTTCTTTTGGTGGTCCCGAGGGCTCGCGACGGTCTTCGCCGTCTGGCTGCTGATCTTCCTGGACTTCCACCTTCAAAACTTCCTGGGCTTCTCCAAGAAAAATCTCTAGTTGTACGCATGCCAGCGTTTTACGTAGAGGTTACCACAAAGCCTTTGGCAGCTTTGGCTAAGGTATTACGATGCAGCAAGCTATTTTGAAAAGAATGAATAATTTGGAGTGTGATGCATAGTTCCAATTTGAAAAATTATGAAAAAATACATCTCCCTAATAAGAGTAAACATCACGTGTTATTATTTTTTCTAAAGTTATTTGGTTATTGCATCTACATAGTGAGACCTGTATACTTGACGTTAGTTATTATTATCTGCTCTATGAATTATCATTTCACATTTTTTCATCTCAAAACTATTTATTTTCAGTTCGGTGTGAGTAGCATATTTGGACCGGAAGCCGATCTATCGGGAATTTCACCGGTGGAAGGTCTTTTTGTCCAGGAAATGGTTCAGCACGTTTCTGTTAAGGTAGACAATGGCGGTTCTTCGCACTCTCAAATTTCAGGTACATTTCTTTTTTTCAAACACCAATTATAATTTCCTGTCGTATAAACATTTTTTGTTTTCAAAATCCTTGTGCCGTTGAGTGATTTTTTGCATATTGTAAATGTCTCACACGTTATTTCTCGTAAAGATGAGATAAGAACAGCTTATCTTGTTGTGTTACGATTGTGATTTTTCGATCATTATAACGTTTATTTTTTTATACTTGATTAGAAAAAGTTTTTTCGTGGATCAAATTAGAATCACTTTGTAGCACAAAAAAATAATTTGAATATTTCTGAGATAATTTTTTAATGATTTAAAAATATTCCTTCGAACCGGATTTGAACCAGTGACCTATGGATGACAGCTTTATATTGATAACTTCTACAGTCCACCGCTCAACCAACTGAGCTATCGAAGGCTTATTTACCGCTAGAATATATAAATACAGCTGTTTCAATTTAAGTAAAGGTAATTGGATTACTTTTATAATCACAGTGACGTCACATTTTGCTGACTTTCTCTTTGCTCCAATTTCATTATATTTTCACACGAGCAATAATTTAATTTGCTAACATTTTCCATACCTTCGATAGCTCAGTTGGTAGAGCGGTGGACTGTAGATGTAAAGTAAATCAAATTGTAATCCATAGGTCACTGGTTCAAATCCGGTTCGAAGGAATATTTTTTATACAAAAATCTGACCCGGAAATACAATGAAAAACATTTGAATATTGAAGTATAATTCCGCACTCAACAGAATTTCGTGTTTAAAAATGGAAATATTTTTTATAAAATATTCAGATTTTTTTTTACAAAATTTCATTAGTTTATATATTCATGATTACTAAATATTTATTATTATCATATCGATAAAAGAAGCATTGGATGAATTATCATTTATCATCATACTGCTCCATCTATATTCTCAACACTCTGAATGATCAAACACTGTATTCTGAGGATAAATAAAAATACACAAAAGGATACAATTAGTACAAATGATCATGTTAATTTTCAATGATATTTGTCTCTTTGTAGGTGATAATACATTTTATGAACAATGATGTGTTGAGTAATGTTGTATTCATAAAAAAATCAATTAGGTACGCTTGTCTTTGATAAAAAAAGATATTGTACGTTATTTTTAAAAATGCATAATATAATATGTAAGAAATTGTATGTATATATTTTTAAGTAATGCCTTAAGTACGATAATTAAAAATGGGGACTGAATAAACAAAATATAAGTGATTTTTACTAATTAAACCAGTGCATAATAACATCATCAATAATCATTACTCAACTAAATTAATATCAGCTTAAAAAAATCTCTACTTATTCATTATTTAATTTAAAAAACAGTTGATTCAAATAATTATTGTTTTAGCTATGGCAACTTATTCAAAAATTGTTTTGCCTTACACAATTCGATTTTTTTTATTTATTCATTTTATTTTATATGAACAAATAACGTACTATTGATTTTATTGAAATATTATTATATTTGCATTCCTGTATATTTTTTGATTTAATATTAAACAATTAAACAAACCTAATAGGTTTTAAGTTATTATAACAAGTTAAACAATTTGTGATAGCTCACCGGGGAATTTAATTAAGAAATTAAATATTTCCAGCATCCAACCCTTCGCTCGCCTTGGAACGCAGCGTGCCAATAAAGGTGGATGCCGAAACACAAGGAGATTCGGAAGAATTCGTCCTTGATCGTCCGTTCCTGTTCTTCGTCCGAGATGTCATTGACAACATTGTGGTTGTGGCGGGAAAAGTGACAGATCCAGGAACAATGGCGCCTTTCGGATCGCTGTGATTTGATTGGTCACGATCACACCATCTAACGATGAATCTTGAAATTATCTTTTAAATTATTTATCACTGTACTAAGAATCGAGGTAGCGATTTCACTTATATAAGCAAAGTGATCGATTGAAAATGTTTCTATTGGTTACATTAAACTCAAATTTCGTGAGCGTTCGAATAAACTTAGGAAAAATATATTTGGATGGAAATCGATGACATTTTGTATCGAATTAAATTACATTTTCGTATAACTTGTTGAAACACATTAATATTTACTTTGAAAAGGATTTTTTATCCGATTTATTTTAAAGAATTTAACGAAGAAATAAAAAACAATTAATATAAAGAAACATCATAGAAGGCATGGTAAACGATATTAAGTTGTCAAGATTCCACTTTGGTATCAAAAATGATTAATTTTATCTTGATAATAAGTCAATATGATTTTTTAAAAATAATTTCCACTAA
This sequence comes from Rhyacophila evoluta, assembly GCA_022683975.1. Classification (NCBI taxonomy): domain Eukaryota; kingdom Metazoa; phylum Arthropoda; class Insecta; order Trichoptera; family Rhyacophilidae; genus Rhyacophila; species Rhyacophila evoluta. The sequence goes on from JAGVSQ010003667.1 coordinate 18,979, forward strand.
ATATAAATACATGGAGATTTATAAACGTAATCAATGATTTCCATTTCTGTGTAGCGTGTTTGTTAAATATTTAGTTTTTTTATCGCTAAATAATTAAACACCAGTAGCTAGGTTTTGCGCTATTATAATAGTTAATATTGTTATTGTTATATCGTATTAAAACTGTAGCCATTTTCTTACGAGGTTAGATAGATAGTCAGAAAAATTACGTAATATTCGAGATTTTATTACATTTTAATTACGCTAAGAATATGCCTTCAGTCATTTGAAGTAGGTATTTGAAGATACTGTAATAATGTGATTAGAGAGAAATGTTAAGATATAATTCAGAGGCATTTGATATTGAAAAAGTACACAAATAATTTATTTTAAATTATTGCTTAGATTTAATATAACAATATGAAATATCTAACTAATATTATAAGTACTCATATTATGTATATTTTATAAATAGTGAAATAAAAAAACTTTTGTATTTTATTTGAGGCATTATTATTCATTTGTATCAATCTTTTGTTGATTGTATCATTTTCTATCCCTGGTGATATAAATCTGACGAAGTTTTATCGGAAGAATGTGATTACAATCCTGAATCAGCTTAGCTGGCAGGAGAATCCTTTGAAGCGACAAAGGATTCTCCAGGCAGCTGTGCTTCCATCAACCTAAGTAAAATTCTTCCAACCGGTTTACTTTATCCACATAAAAAGTTAATATGACATAATGTATATGACTTTATGTATGAGTTTTAAGGTATTTTGTAACTTTTTGGTTATTTTTTTATATCAATTTTGCAAAATTTAAATACGTTTATATCCCCACAGAAGTAGATAATAATCTTATTCTATAAGTGGAATCATAGTATAATAAGTGAAACTGAAATTAATATACATATTTGATAAGAATGGTTTCAATCACAGAAATTATTGGAAATTAGAATAGAAAAAAATATCATTTGTAAATATTTTTGTGAAAACGGTTTTATGGTAAACAATGACTACTTATATTTACTTTAATATTAATGCTGAATAAATTGCAAACCAAAATCAATGGCGTAAAATAAGTTCCAATATTTAATATTATTTGTCAAAATTTTAAGACATTTTTTTCATATAAATAGTACTTTTTGTCTCAAAAATGTTGAAATCTTCTGTTTTTAGGTAATGTTTCAAATTTTGATGTACTGATTATTTTACTAAGTGATGAACTGATGGTTTGTGAGTATTATAAATTTATTAAATATTTTACAGTTACTTATACAATATTTATTCGCAAAATATTGTGAAACCGAAAGCAGGGTTGAACGGTAATTCCATGGGTTTCACCACCAATGGATAGAATTATAATATATTTATTATTTTCTCGTATTTTTTTATTGAAAAAAAAAGTTGTTTTGAAGTATATATTGTAGAAATAGAAAGAAATAGCGTAAGTTTTGTATTATATAAGATAGATATTAATAAGACATCATGAAACTGCATTAAAGTAATATATCACTAGTTTAATTTCAACGCATCAAAATGTATTCAAAAAAATATTTTTTTCAACCATGTAAACTATAATATTACACTACTAAGTGAAAACAAAGTGTCTGGCAAATATATATACATATATATATAGCTAATATACATACAGTAAAACCTTGATAAAATGGACCTAGACATTACCGATATCTCAATAAAAAAATAAATTGCAATGAGAAATGGTGAGAAAAATTTGTTCGATAATCAAAATGCGGACACAGATTTAGGAAGATTAGAATATTTCTGATTTCTATATGACAATACAGAATAATTCTGGCCAAAGTATGTAAGGAGCAGATGAGATCTTACAAAAAAAGAAATGGACGTGAAGAAAAAAGTTTAACGAATCGAAATTCATTTCTTCCAGTGTTATGATCTCACATTGACGATCTAATAACGTATTTTGACTATTCGTCAGATAATTAAATTCAACTATATTTTTACATATAACTAACATGTAACTAACATATGTTCGCTCACCGCCCACATATAATGTAGCCTGAAGATGCCGAAAGGCGAA
>JAGVSQ010003668.1:0-21018 GCA_022683975.1 Rhyacophila evoluta
AAGTTTAAGAAAATTCTAATAACTTGATTACAATCAGAGATCAGATAAAATTCATATTACGGTAGTTTAAATAAGGTAAAGTTGTGTACATTGTGATGTATACATTGTATTGAAAAAAGTAACTGAGAAAATCGGAAGATTACGTCCTTTTTCCTTTCCATAGTCGATATAATTATCATGAATTTTCACTATTTCTAAAATCATAACAAAAATCCAGTTTAGCCTGTTTAAAGCATGCATATAAAAAAAACGACTCCTTATAAATATTTATTACTGTACGTATGCCATTTGTAGACTATCTCAGCCTATGGCGTCTTTTTACGATTTCAGCAAAAAGCGCACTAATCACATTTCTTCCTCGTTTTATTAAAGATTTAATCTTGAATATTTTTTCACTCCTCTTTATGCATTCAAATAAGAAAAATCACAAAGATATTTAAAATAGTACAGGGTGCGTTTTATGTTCCAGTCTGATCTTTTTTGGCTATCATTTTTCATAGTCGTATCAATCACATTTGTCTTGTTTTGAAGCACCTAACGCCACAACATTGTGTTGAAATTATAAAACATTTTAATTTCATAATTTCATGAGCGTCGGGGCACCTTTTGAATTGGCTGGCTTTATTAATAAACAAAATAGCCGCTATTGGGGTACTGAAAAGCTTCAATTTATATATCAACTACTATTTAACTATCGTCAAGGGCCATTTGGGCCAGCGGCATTATTGAGTCATTCTTCTTTGATGATGCTAGAGGCAATGCTGTAACAATGTCTGGTGATTGCTCTCATGTCCCAATTGGATCAATCTCCAGCCCATGCAATTCCAGCAGAACGGTGCCATGCACACAACAACGATGCAAATGTCAGTACACACATCGGTTTGGAACATAAAATGTACCCTATATTTAGCTACAGGTTTCGCTTTACCTGATTTTATTCGATACATTTAACAGAACATCGATCAATTCCTTTTAAATTCATTTATCAATCAATACGTAATTTTATTTTTAGGATACTGGACTAAACTATTTCTCCTTTTAGAAATAATTAATATTTTTCTATAATTCACATTTAGATTAATGACATAACACAGTTATATACCTACCAATAAATACAATCACTAATATTCCTTAGTTGTTATAATTCCTCATTGTAACTGCCATGGTCGGTTTTCCAATACGGTCGGAGAGAACCATAACTTCCAAATTCGTAGGAGTCTCGAAACTCGTAAAATTGACTGAAAATCAATGAAAACACCCAAAGATATAAGATACTTACACTTAGAATTCGAGAAAGTTCTGCAGCGTCTATAATTCAATTATATTATTAGTGAAATCAATTTCGAAACAAAAAATTCACCACCAAATATTTAACATTCAAAAATATGACTTCCTTTGGAAGAGTAGCATGGTTTTTTTTCTACCATGTTCGCTCCGAAACTGGAGCATATCTCTCATAACAAAGTAATACTTCGTGTACCAGACGATATAAACTTTACAGAGGTTGAAAAAACTCTCAATATAATTACATAAAATTAAATTTTCAATGGTGCCAATAAATTAAGTAATATTTTTTGATGTTAATATTTAAAAAAAAATACAGAATTTGATTTAGTGATATTGATTATAGAAATCTCTTTTCATCTCGTCTTTTACTGTGTGTATACGAGGTATTGCTTTATAATGAACGATATGTATATATATATATATAGTGTAATAATGTCCACTCCAGAAATGATGAATATAAATTTCTGCTATGTGAAAAAATGTTTTGACAGATTCTTCACGAGTATTGATTTTTAGCCAATTATTCTTCATTCTAATGAGCATCTATTCCTGAATATATGTTTTTTTTTTTAATCAGCAGTTGTGGGAATAATTATTCAAGCTATACTTGGCTCTGATTAGCACCGTCACCATCCATCACTGAACAAAGGCTTTTTAACCTAATCCTAAGTCCTCTGCTTTGCCATATCGTCATCTTGTTTCAAACTTTGCGGATTTTTAGTTTAAAGGAATCAAGGATAGTTTGACGGACAGTTGGATCAGAATAGCATTGTGATTTGATTTTTGTCAAAAAATACTATAAACTAATGAAGTTTGACGATGGCCACCTATTTTCAATAACTCGTCGTATTTCATGTTTAATACTTTATAGAGCATAAGATTCATTAGTTTTGACTGATCATTTCAGAATTGGTTTTCAGCCACTTAACGTACGCATAATAATTCTTGTTTAAAAGAGACTTGCACCCGCATCTTCTTCTTTGTGACCCGCACTTATGCATTCTACCATCGAGGTGATACTTTTTTAAAACTTTTTTATGATAACAAATATAACTTAAAAAATAATTTATTAGCACGTATGTAGTCATAGTTTTATAGACTCAACGTTCACTCGGAAGTAATTCATGAAAATATTAAAAGGTTTTTAGAAAATTACACCTCTTTGTTTGGATTTTAGAAGCTTAAAGAGTCAAATATTGAGAAAAATTAACAAAATCATTACATAAAGCACCAAGAACTGATACGTTCTTTTATAAATATTATTATATATTGTTTAATAGAGTTCAAACTTTTATATTTTGTTTTGAAATAACTTCCCTAATAACTAATGGGAATATTCCCATAAATATCAATATTTTTTTATAAAATCTATGCATATTTATACAAAATATACAATGCGACTTTTTGTGTTAAAATTATCTTTTTCATATTCCATTTGATCAACAAAAATAAATAAAAACGAAATCATTCATTCACTTGTCATTGACAATCACATATTTTTCAGGCGGATCGTGTATATCACCATAAATATATCTCGATAGATAATTGCGTAAGGATACTTACTGGTTTTTTAAACAACTTTTACTGTTTATTACTGTGAATTTATTAGGAATTCATACCCTAGACTTTCATACAGATGTAGAACACGCCATAATAGTGCTTCGACAATTAAACCACTAAACTATGGTCAGTGAATAACTTTTATACGTATCACCTAATTATTTTTCAATAACAAGTTTTTTTTCAAATTATTATTAATTAATCTTGAAAAGCATAAAATATGTATTCAATGATTTCATCATTAGTGTTAAAAATTTTCATCGTGACTTCACTATCATTTGCTATTGCTTCGCTTAAAATACTAAAGATCCAAGTGACATTTGGCAGGCCGTGTTTTTGTTTCAGTTTTGTAAACAAGTTTTCTTATAAACAGCCTCATAATTGTTGTTTATTGATGACGCATTCATCGGTAAATAAAAGTTGATTATCAATTGTATTAAGACAGCCACACATAAGAGTCGAAAGCACCGGCCACAGCATTTCTTATTGGGCCATTTTCCTGCAATGTAATACAATTGCGATCAACCGTTAATTCCGGCAGCCTTGACACCTCTCTCTTAACCTTCTTGCGGAAAATTGCTTCGATAAATTATGGTGTGGGCTTCTCCCTCTGGCGCAACTATCGCCGAGCGCGCGGGAGGGGGAGAAGACATCGACTGGGCTACGATGCAATCAAGACACGCGGAGGAACAGTCCATTCTTTGCCTGCGGGGGGTGTGAGGGGTCGTCCATTTGGCCCGTTCCAAAACGTGCACTTTTCATTTTTGCATAACCCTTACATAATCATAATTTCTATTCTAAATAGAGGTCGTCGGTACCATAGTGTTCCGATATTCGAAATTCAAAATGTATCATACAATTTTAAGAACCAAAACTATGTAAAATATGTACATTTTAACCGATTTTATTTGAAATTCATGAGTTCAAACCACATATTATACCTTTCGTACATCTATTTTTTTCATTTTCAATTTCTTTCGACACAGTGTTTTGCAATCATAAAGTGTGCAAAAAGACTGAATGTGTATATTCAAGAAACCATATTAAATAAAAGAACAATGTTTTTTGTTTTTCAAAGTTTATCGCCTCACCAAAAATCTTTCTATATTTCATATATTTTTTAAAATGATTTTCATTATTCGTTCTATTCGTATGGAATATTTAATTTAAATAATATTTTTTAGAAAATTAGAAATAATTTTTGATTAGAATTGTAAAGCCATAATGCTAATGAAATATTTTATATAGCTGTTTAAGATTCGTCGTTAGCAGTTTCCCCTCCACCATCGATATTACAACAAAGCTTGTTGAAAATAATACTAAATAAATGAGATAATTGTCGAATTACTGAAATAATTATAAATACGTAAATTAATCACAAAACTTCATTAAAAATACGTGCTCCGTATGATCATAAATATCGCTGTGCTAGTTCAATACTGTAACAACTCAAGAAGACTTTAATAAAAAATCGTATACCTAACGAATAGAACCAATTTCATGCAAATTTTCAGAGTGAATTCGATGAGAATATCAATGGCCAGAATTTGACAACACGTATCATACATTTGTTGAATTGTTGAGAAGGACTAAAAAACCTTATAGAAAATAAGTTTTGGAAATTAACGAAATTGAAATACACTTTTTTTAAATGAAAATAAACATTTTTTAACTCCAAAGTGTATTTCATTTTCTTTACTGTCTGAATACTTATTTTTTTATTAAAATTTTTGACCCTCCTGAACAAATTAAATAAATGTATGATACGTGTTGTCAAATTATGATCATCGATATGTTTTATTTTGACACTTTGTTGCATGGCTAATAGTTAATATAAAGTATCAAAAGCAAGTAATTTTTTTTACTGGTTACAATATTAAACTAGTACATCGATATATTTACCAACAAATATATTTCTAAGTCATTATATTTATATCTGTCCTATTGATTAACGGTGTAAGATAGTTTTTGTAGGGTTTTGTTACTACGGGGTTAGTATTTAAAGTCATTGTGTGTTAAATTGTACGATTAGAATCAACAAATTAAAGACGGTATTCGATATCATCATTCTTTATTTACCTAATTTGGCAGTGTTATATAAAGGTGACATATCCTATTCATTTTCTTTATTCCACAGTTGAACACAACCCGTCAAAAGCCATTGCCATAGGTATTTCAAACAAAACACAATTTTCTATTTGATTATTTTTTTTACCGATGTATGTTGTATTGACCATCAGCTTTAGACCAGATACTTTAACCGACCAACATTTCTGAAAACACATTCGAAAATTGCATCAATAAAAAAACATTTTCAATCAATATTCTAGAGTATTGTTAACATATCAGTATGTGCGCGTTAAATTTCATTTTGGAATAATAGCACACAAGTGAATAACTGAAAAATTTCCGTGTGACAATATATACACCAACGAATTCGTTTCGAAATGGAACATAATCGAAAAATTTTACTGCAACCGAAAATATTTTAACACGAATAAAACATATCATACTTATTTAATATTTTTTATTTCTCCTAATCTAATTTGTCACACTGGTTTTTATAACAATAAAAATAATTTCCGATTTAAAATTTATTGTAATATTATATTTTTTCGGCTTATGAATATTATTTAAAAAATATAAATTAAAATCGCCCTTAACGGTTTACAGTGGATACTTGAACTATTGTGATATTTATTTTGCCCAAATATTTTTTTTACCGTTTGTTTTGTCATTCATTAAGAAGTTATACGTAAATAATATAGGTGTTTTAAAAGTTCAAAATTATATTAACTGTCAATTCGAATTAATTGAAATAAAGCTTTATTTATTTTCAAACAGTTTTTGAATCATTTAATAATAAACTTGCGTTCATGTATTTTACAACACGTGTTGTATATTTAATGTAGAATTTGTCAAATGTATATACCGATTTTTGGTAAAGTAATATGTGGATCAATTACGTGTTTAAATAAACATATTTTTTCCAAAAACTCTTTGAAAAATATCTTCAACTACCACTAAGTTAGTGCGAACCCGTGAGATGGTAAATATAGTCAAAATATCAAGATTTTTCAAAAATGTGAGGAAAATATTTAGTTAAAAATTGTTAAAATATTTGACTGGAGATGCTGAACGGCAATTGATTTGTAGATAGTTATATAGACCGTAAATGCCAAAAGGCAACTGTTTCTAAAACAACGGTTTTGTAAATGTGTAAATTTAAAACCATTTTGAATAATATATGTTTTAATGAAATTAATTAAAAGCTTATTTCATTGTTTTTTTTTTTAAATATAATTTGTGTGCTTTATTGCTTAATATCGCTTCTAAAATCTTATAATAACGAATATGTACTTACAAAATTAATAAATACAGATAATAATTTTTTGAATAAAGCTACTGATGCCGTCGACTGATTTCGAATGCATTCTCATTTTGATCATATTACACCAAACGGTTTAGGACAAAAGAAAATTTAAGTACAAAATTATATTCAATAAATATTACGTATTGAATTTTATTTTTATTAGACTAAATATCAATCTCCCGAATGTAAACTAATAAAATACCAATGTGTTATTATAGAGTAAGATATTATATTAAGTTTAAAACTTTTTTTAAGTAGTATATATTCCTGATGACAATCAAGAGCGAATAGAGTATGAATCAGGAAGTATTTGAAGGAAAATTGCATTATTTGACAAAAATATAATGAACAGACCAAAAAAACTCGTATAATAAATTGCACTACAATACGTATTAACTAAAAATAAACTTTCAACTTTATTTGGGCAGTAATTTTACTCGTGAACGAATTTAGTTCTACGAAAAGTCACTGCAGTTATTTGTCATAACCATAAAATATCTTCCAATACATTCAAACACATTTCAATACTTGTATTATATTAACTTCTCCTAGGGATTCATTCAGATATATTTTAATATAATACATATGCATGTGAAACATCTATGATGTAAAATATATTGAATAAATTCGGATATTATACAGTTGCTTTTTTCTGAACGCATCACAACATAGAATTGAATTGAATCAAATAAATGCAATTAATATATATATACATATATATAAAACTGATTAAAATACGTAAATTAAATTTACGAGAAACAATGTTGCATCCTTATAATTTTAACTCAGTATCAAGTAACAGTAATATCGTTAAGTGTTGTCGTTTTCTTTACTGTCTTTAAAAATAGTGCTGTTTTTTTGTATTGTTAAAATCGTATTTAAAATTTTCATTGAAATTATATTTATGGATCAAAATTAATTTTAATCATCGAAATATATATTTTAAGACAAATTGTATTATACTGAAAAGGGCACGCTTTTAAACTACGATAAATATTTTCATACTAGAAATGTTAACATATTTGTATGTTTAACAAATAATTTAGATTTTAATTATTAAAAATACAAGACTATGCTGTGATTCAAAATTTGAACTATACTTAAAAATAAACTTCGAAACAATATTTTCAAATGATTCTTTATAATTTAATTTAAACACATGTAGATTTTTTTATAATAACTATTAGAGATTGTTTCTGGTCTGTTCATAGTATTTTTTATTTACAAATATTACTAAATCAAAGTATATTTTCGATTGATTATTTAACAAAATACAATATAATAATTTGTCGACATGTTAATAACAATGTGTCTAAGGCAAGGAAGTAAATAAATTTAGCTGTGTGTGTATAATTCTGGTCTGTCTTGCTCTGATTTTTTCAAAAGTAAAAACGTTGAAAAACATAACAGAACGATATCAATTAACATTTATATGACAATTATTTTCTTTTATCATCTGCCTTATTGATCAGTAATTCACTGATGGCCTTTTTATGGCGATTTGGTGTCGAAATGCAGTAATTAATAATAATTAATCGTACTTATCAACATATTGGCACATGAAAATATTCACAATATACAATAAGTAATTACATCTCTGCTTGATATTTGTCCAATTAAAACGCAATACTTTTCCACATTTGGCACGTACGTTTGGCGGAATACACAAAAATTTACTTGTAAAAAATACAGAATATTAAAAACTTTTTACAACAGTTATTATTTTGTACAGATAACAACATTATTTTAAATTAAAACACATAAATAAAATTCAATCAACACACGAATGAAAATAATATCGTAGTTTTTTTTTTAAATCTTGCTTTAATAACATTCAACATATAATATAACATTACGAAGGAAGACAATATATAGGAAAATTTTATATCCGGAAAAACATACGTCGTGCGTAACAGGAAAATTGATTAGTATATATTATTTATTTTTCATTTACATTTGAATGATTTCAGCAAAACATAGTAATTAATTCATCACAATTACCATTTTTTCTGTATGTTTTGTTTAATATGTACGGGACAAGTTTGGTTTTGATGAGTCAGAATCAAATGTGGATCTTTACAAGAGTTAAATTTTAAGTATCCTCAGTTTGATTATATATGGCTCGTAAAATTGTTAGTGATTTTTTTTATATGCTCCGTGAAATAATAGTACAGCATAATAATGTGACATAGTATTTATTTTTCTGTGAATTTCTGCACTTCGACACACGAGCAAATGCCAAATAATATAATTGTTTTAATATTCGTATCTAATATAGACCTACAAGTGACAATTTTCTTATGAAAAGACTCATTGTTTTCATTATAATATTCATTAATATAACCTATAACTTCCATACTTAAATTATTCGCATAACGTATGGTGATTTCTACCAAGTGATAAAATGACAATTTAAAGTAGTAGCATTTCAAATAAATTAATAAAATCGAAACACACAATAAATTCAAACTATATGTGTTAATATTATATATCAGCGTAGATTTTTCATTTTCATGCAATACGTTTTTCTTAGGGTTTGATTTATTATTATTGAAAAGATAAAATGCATTATTTTAAATATACTTCAGACCGCACACTAATTAAAATAACCATTAGAATACTAAAAATGCTTTTATATTTTACATCACTTTCTTCACTCAAGACAGAGCTTTTTGACTTTTACAATGTAGTACCTTAACAGACTCCTTTTACACGATTGTTAAGAAGCCTAATGACTATTAGATCAACCGTTTTTGTCCATGCCATGATTCTAAATACATACGTGAATTCGACCGAGCCATCGGGATTCGAACCCGTTATTCACCGACCAGAAGCGCAACAAAATAACTTCTGCTCCACGGTGGGCGGTTTTTAACAAGGCAGGCAGGATTTTCAACAAAAGACAGTCAACATTGAATTGTACTAGGTATATAATTTAATTATAGATAAATTCACTTTTCTTTCATTATTCGAATAACGTTATTGGAAAAAATACCATGACTCGTTAGGACATAATATTTTTGTAAATCCCTTGTTTAATATAATATTATAATACTTTAAGACGCAGGTCTGCGAGTAAGTTCCGTGATAAACAATTTCATTTTCAAAATGTCACTTGCTAGCAAAATCACCAAACATGTTTGTTGCCCGAGAACTCATTCAACGAATCTCAAGCAAATTTTTTTTTTATGTTTACTCATTTACATACCATAACAGAAATATCTATACAAAAATTTCATAAATTTGCAATTAATTACTATTTATTTACCTTACATTACCGAATTAGAATAATAAAAAAATCCGTGAATCGATACACAATATATAGTATTTCATCGATTGAACATATGAATCGATTGTCAGACCTATATGACTTTAATATATTTAGTCTTTACATATAAATTGGGCGATGAACGGAAAACCGCCCGTCTCGGACCCCCGCCGTTCGCCATCGATCGAAAATGTGTCACTTCTATTTGATTTTCCATCCGACCCACTAAACATTTCAAAAACATCAACATTTGGTGGTAATTTATCTAATTAATAATTGAAAATTCAATCTACACTGAATGTTATCGGATATACTTTGCAATTTTGTGTTATTATTATGTTTAAGTCCGTTCGGTTCGATATGTGCTTATAAAAACATCACGCACGCACGATAGTTTTTTTATAGTGTTGTTAATACATTTGTATTTTTAATTATCTACCGTATTTTATTATATATATTTTCAAAGGGCGACGATTCGGTTTGTGCTTGAGACATGACCGTCCTTCTGTCCGCTCTCTCCGGCTCTCGCGCACTGGCCCTGCTCCGACGCGCGTCTCGGCGACGGCGGTCGCGGCAACACTTCTTTATTCCTTAATACGGTTGAATAGTCTGGGAAGAACGAATGATTGCATAATATTCTATCGGAGAAACAGCACGGAGGTAATCAATACTTATCAACTAATACAATGGTTAGTGTGCGCGGGGGTGGCGGGGCGCGGATGCGGCGTCGGAGATGCGAAACGGAAATCGAGGGGCCTCCGATTATTTAATTCACTTAGCTACGGGGGCGCTGGCGCTATCGAGACGTCTCATTGGTGTTTATCACTGGATATTTAATTTTATAATTAGGTTCCCGCGGTCGGCGCCCTCCCCTCACAAGCGATCCTCTTCCTCTTCTTCTTCCGCCTCTTCCCCGCCTTCTTCGTTCTCTTCTTTGTAACCTGGATGCTCAGAAATCGCATAATAGTTCCCGTTATAGATGACACCGAGTTCTCTGAGAACATCGCCCCTGATGGTAGCCTTGATCGTCCAGTTGTAACAGTCGTCGCTTTCCGACTCCCGGTCTAGCCTCTCGACGTCGAGAATTTTCGAGCTGAGCCTTTCGAGGATGATTCCGATATCTTTTATGGTGAGATGTCTCTTCTGGTCGACGCTCAGCTGATCGATGAGCAAAAGAAACTTGTCTGACGTGACCGGCTCGTCCTCCATGACCGTGTTCTCCGTTTCGCTCTCGGAACTGTCCCTGTCCCGCCGGGCGCCCTCGGCGTCCAGAAAACGGACGTGACCCTTGGCGGGGGCGCGTCGCCCACCGTCCGATAACGCCGACGGCTGTGGCGAGGTTTGCGCGTGAGAATGACCCTCTTGGATCGGGGATGTCGCCACGCTTTTGTGCACGGCGATCTTGCGTCCTTCTTCGTGCAGAGCGCAACAATGGAAGTCGCACTCCGGAAGGCCGTTGCTGCCGTCGGCGGGAGCGGGTGGACTGCCCGGCCTCGCGCTGGGCCTGTGCACGTGTCGCGCGCACTCTGCCGTGTGGACGTGGACGGCGCCCTCCAGCGAGCTGCCTTGACGAGAGAGGCGGCCGGGCCCGTAGCCTCCAGCTGCGATCGCTTCATCGTGGTTGATCACGGTAATCTGTGGACCCGCGGCGTACCTTCCGCCACCGCCGCTCCGATAGATATCGCCGTCGGCCGCGTAGCCCGTCGCTGGTTTGTCTAGCGACGTCTGGATGACCAGCGAAGGTCTTCTATCGGGCTTGCGGGAGGGCGAGAGGCGCGCGGAGGGCGTCGCGCCCTGCCGCTGGTCCCAGTGAAGCACCACCGTGACGCGCCCCTTGTTGTCCATGATCTTCCACGACGGAGTCTCATCGTGCAACTCTAGTGCGTGTATCGTCTCGCATACGATCTTTGGTATCGCCGAGATCGCTGAAATAAAACGGTCATATATAATTTCGGCCATCAAAATACTACTACGACTAATAATTCATAATATTAAAACTATCGTATAAATTGATAAACAGTAAACATTCTCATTATGTCTGACAAAATCTCAAAATAAACTTATTCACGCAGCAGCATAACCGCGAATATCAAATATCCATTTCCGGTTACGGGTAGGTAAGTGGCGGTTGATATTTCGCTGAAAAACTACAAACTTTTGCCACGGGCGATACAGACTGTCGTCAGATTGCAGGGGGGAGGTAGTGCGCCCGCTCCTTTACATGCGCTTCCGCGGTCTAACGTTTATGACATTTTAATATGTCTTATCAACGGAACATCCGAAAAGACTGCTGGAGAAAAGTTCCAAGTCAGCGTGCCGTAACGACACGTGGCGTGGCGATAGCAGCCGTACTGATGTTACCTCGCAATATCACTCGAAGCTTTGCTAATCGAGCTTTAATACTCTTCCGTTCTTACGTTCCTAGTAAAATATTTATATAAACAACTTCACAAATAGTGTGACTTAGAAATAAAGGAACACACACAATTATTTTGAAATAAGATAATATTCAATATATAATATTATACTAAAATATATATACGACAGTTTTTTACTGCTTGTTCAGAATATGTAAGGATTATAATACAATGTTTTTGTTAATGATATTAATTTTGAACTTGTACTGAATTATTATTTTCAATAAAGTGATTTTTTTATTTAAGCCAGCTGAGACCTTATAAAAGGTTTATTTCGGCTGAACATATTTTGAAAAAAAACAAAGTACACAATTTAAATTAACATTTAAATCTCAAGTTCGCATTTGCTTAAAATTTTAAAATTTGCATACATGAAGCAATGTGTAGGAGACTGTCATAAAACTTTCATTGAAAGAAGCAGTTCAAACTTAAGTCTGAATAAACTTTTAACTTAATCCCAACACGTGCCAAAGAAATTAAACAGATTGCAAAAACTACATAAATTTATTGGTTTGATATACATATATATTAAATAAAATGACACATATTTTTTTTCAAATAATCAATAACAAATGGACTAATTGCCAAGAAAAATTACCATAAGCCGTCGTTGGAAAAGATGATAAATTTAAATTGCATCATGAACCATCTAAATTAATGACGTTTAGTATTGTTTTATCAAGATCACGCTGTCATTAATCTTGCAGAATATCTTCCAATGGTGTTATATAGATATTCTTTAAATAGTTCTGTAAAATATGCCGCAGATTTTTGAGTCGGAAGTGCGTTAGAACTAAACTATTAAATAGTTAATAGCCCCTGTAATAACAGTTGGGCTGCACTCACCAGCTCTGATGACGTCTGCCCCTGTGGGTAGCCAGCGCTGTCCTGGCCGCAGCAACAGCAGCACAGTATTGGCTGGAAGTGTTCTCCAGTATTCGCCGTCTTCCACCTGAGTGCCGTCGCTCTCCAACACCAGCCGGACCGGCTCCCCGGACCCCACCGACAACTTTTCTTTTCCTATGTGAACATAAATAATTATTCATCAGACTTCGGAAACAAATATTCAACTTTAAAAGATCTTATCACCATCATTAATAAGGCTAAAACGTAAACAACATAATTTCATTAGAAATTAATATTAACAATAACGCTAACTGTTTTTTATATGGTAGTATCTATGGTCATAAAACTGATTATTGCAATATATTACTAGAATCAGCAGCTGTGAATTCAAACCCGCAACCTCCGACATTGAAGCGCGCTAGCTTATCTTTTGGCTACCGGAGCATGGCATTTTTTTCAAGTCTCTGCAGTCTAAATGAACAATATTCGAATCGGTTACTCTTCCTTTAAAGATATGGTACAATAGCATAATACCAAAAATATGTTGCACACTAAAAAAATATAAGTGTACTTCTTCTCTGGCCAGGTTTAACTGTTGACTTAGTTTTATGATAGACAAATCAGAACTACATTTTAACTTCCGTGCAATACTCAGTCGGGAAACAAGTATCTCAAATATGTCACCTACAATTAAGAACTGTTTAATACATCAGCGTGGAAATGTGGTGTGGTTCGTGTATGATATACCGATCCTATTATACAATAGGTGACTTATGTCGACTATATATATAATATAGTGACTCATATATTACACGAGTATATTATTTATATGAAGCAATCAAACAAAAGCTAGATAAATTGGGTATATACAATATATATGTCATGTTAAATCGAAACACTTACCTGGTATGTATTTTTTAAATATTAAATGCTTATACGAAAATCTTATTCCATTAAACTGAATTTGTTTCATTGTGTACTTGAAATTGTGTTTGCTTACTCTAAAATAATAGGCCAATACTCTTTTATAGTTATGGTTTACTGACTAATCTATACAAACGATATAATAATGTATCTTTATGTGGAAAACAATTATCTATTTTTTACCCATAATAACTGATTTTAAATGATTTAACTGCGCTCAGTATTCATTGAAAATAAAACATCAATTCTTACCTCTGTGTATAAGCTCCTCAAAACTGGTAACCACGAGGCCTTTACGAACATTCCTTGAACTGTCCCATATTTTAAAAGGCCTCTTTCCTCTCGCCTCCTAGAAATAATTACGATAAAAATATAAAAATTGTGAATGTAATAAAAAAACCTAGTATTTTTTTAAAACAAAATATGCAGCACTGGATGATTAATAACTTGAGCATTTGACAGAGAGTCAATTTTAGTGAAGAAAGATCTGTGAAAAATTAACTTGGCCAAATTTAAGATTCATATCATACACTTTTATAGTAGAATTTGTACACCTAATAATACTAATAAAACAATATAAAAATAGCTTAATTAATTTGACCTTAATTAATTAACCGTATATTTGTATATTTTTTTGTAATATGCCCATTAATTAAATGATTCTATTTTTCGACATCGCATTGTATAGCTAGTTTTTTTTTTAATTTGACTAAATTTGCATCATCTTTATATGGAGATTTTGCTAGCGTGAATATTTGAAATGAGAGATTTTGAAGAATATAATGTAAGTATCGTTTAAAAATAAATTAATCAATTGTTAAATTTGTTTAATATTAGATTGAAAACGAGTTTTTCTCATATGGAGTATAGAACTATTTTCAAGTTACTTTATTTAAATAAAAATAGAATAGATATGATTTAAATTGAACATATGGTTTAATATTTTCCATTGAAAAAAAAGTTTTTATTTTTTGTTACATTGAATTATTAAATAAACAACCTAGTATGTAAATATGTCGATCTGCTTAATTTAAATGGCATGTGACAAAAACTATCAAAAATGACATTTGAAAATTTGAAAAAAACTTCATTTGATAATATTTTATGCTTTACAGAGGCAATAAAAGATATTTTTCGTTGTTATACGATTAACATATTTATGAAAATAGTAAACGAAAACAAAATAATTTTGGTAAATTTCATTATGATTACCAATAAGTTCTCTCCATTTAAAAACGTTACAAATATTTTTAAATTACTATGTTGACATTCATTTAAATTACCCACCAAAATCACATTTAAAATTTATGTTCAATAAATGAAAAATGAGGGAATATAGTAAAAAAATTAAATGGATACAAATGTAGCTGAAGTCAAAGTACTCGGTCTACATATAGACATAATCGTAGCAATTGCTACATCGGCTATATGGCGTAGACGGAGTAGTGCTACGCCGGCTTAAATGCATATCTGCACATGCATTTTACTGACAATTTTTCACAACGCGAAATAAGTTATGCTTCTCTATGTTTTAAAAAGGAGTATTTTATTGGACTGTAGCAATATATTGTAGCGACTGTATTTTTTAGTATGCCATATTTTAATAATTAACTCTGATCGCATATTTAAAATAATATTATGAATACAAAAAACAAAATAGACTTATAATTTTTACATAAAAAAATTATATGAACTGTATCTCTTTTACTATTATTTTCATTTAAAAATATGTTAGAAGTTGTAGATAATCTATAATATTAACTATAGCTTATTTCCACATTAAATTTTCATATATTTATTTCACATAACACTATTTTGGTGCATGTATCTAATTAACTGTTATAATATAATAATTTAAATATGAGGAATTTATTAAAGGTAAACTTTTTGAAATTGAAAAAAAAATAAACTCATGATAATAGTATATATGTATTTTTTTATGAAAAGGCAAAAAAATAAATCATGTTCTCGTCGTTCGACTTAATTTAAAGCAAGTGATGCCAAAAAATCGAAAGGAAAAATCCTAAAAAAATATTAATTAGTATTTAAAAATTAATGAAAGAGTTCAAAGTTTTTTTGCTGTTTTATAATTATTTCTTCCTTAGCAGATATGTTTCTTTTAATAATACATTATTTATGAAGGCGCTTTTGATCCATTTATATAATATTTTATATTTACATATGATGATCTAGTAGAAAGTATATGTGGAGGGGGGCGGGGTCTCACGGCATATTATTACTAACTGCAGAGAAATCGATCCCTAGGTATTGTACACTCTGTGCAGTCTAAGCTACAATTATAAAGTTACTTACATTTTTGAACATCGTAAGTATTAAGCCATGAACATGTATATAAGTAATATAAATAA
Source organism: Rhyacophila evoluta (assembly GCA_022683975.1). NCBI lineage: Eukaryota > Metazoa > Arthropoda > Insecta > Trichoptera > Rhyacophilidae > Rhyacophila > Rhyacophila evoluta. Next base: position 16,045 of record JAGVSQ010003668.1, read on the forward strand.
ATGATAACTTAAAAATCCAAATTCTAAAAACCTAATATTTATATTAATTATGCCGTACTATTTTTAAATTAACATATTGACTAATAAATTATTTTATATATAACATATTATGTTATATATTTAAAAAATTAAATTGACACAAAATAATTATATAAAATTTTAGTAAAATTTTTGACGTAAAATGAAAAGTTTGCATGTAATTTACTATATTATTATACACTTAATATTTGTAATAAATAAGCAGTTAACAAATTTTAATAAATATCAATTTATAAAATAGAAAATTGAAATATTTGTATATATATTTGATTCATATTTTAAAAACAAGAAATAATAAAAAAATATAATTGATATTTATATCAGTAACGTTAAAATATTAACAACTTTTCGTATTCAGTGTCACGAAAATATTCTAGTATAATATAAATTATATATATTTAAATGTGTTATAAAAACACATCGATTTATAATAAAACATTTTAATGAGAATTGTTAATTTATTAGACATAGTTATTCAGAGCAATGTAATTGAATGTAATGTATGTTCAAAGCGATTCATCTCATAACCGGTGAGGAAAGTTCCTTTTGTGGAAACTCTGGGTTGAACTAAATGCATTTTATATAGATGCCATTTCGTTGCACTCAACACACACATAGTAAATACTTAAACTAGGACACAGAAGTTGCAAAAATAACCTTCAAGAGATGCGATTTGTAGTTATTATTAAAACAAGACCTATCCAACAAATTACGAATTAAAATACTGAGGTATCGATGCTTACCAGAACACGACGACCGCGTCGAATTCATTGGGATGTATTACTGAATATTCATCAATATCTTTGAATACATGAAAGAAAAGTGTACACGTGACGCTATAATCAAATTTCAAAACACTTTGCCAGCAAATACCGGCAGTTGAATGTTCACGTAAATGCCGTAGTTTTGGAAAACAGATGAAAAATGTTGATCCCAGTACTAGCCTAGCCCTAAAAGGTTCGTACGGGTAGACCAATATGGCTGACGTTGGAGTGTTGCGCATGTGCAATGATTTTGACCAACTTCATAGCGTTTCATGCCCCACTTTCCAATATTTACTAAAATGAACATATAATTTGATAATGCATTTAAATGCAAGAATTAGAACAATCATTTTGTATTAAATATATCACAAAAAATATACATTAAAATATACTCTATCGTGTAATAATACTTCGATGTATTAACGTTAACTCTGAAGTCAGTAAAATTGCAGCATTGCACAGTACCAGTCATATACACTTTACACACATATATGTACGGTAAATATTATCGAATATCTCGCTATTACACAAATATAATACGTTGTATAGATTCGTGGGAGCATTTTAATGATTCTTTTTAAATGATAATAAGCAAACAAGATTCTACACAAAAAAAAAAGTTGCTCCAGAAACTGACCTAGATATTTTGGCAAGGAGTGTACGTGGTAGCACTGGGAAAAATTCGGTGAAAATCTCGAAGAAAATTTCATTTTGTTACATGAATTTTAATATTTGGCAGTTTTATTTACAATTTATGTTCGTTTAAACATCTAAAAAAATGTAAAATAAATGAATATAAAAAAAAAAAAATTTAAAACATTTTTTTAACATAAAAATATAAATTGAATACTCATAAACGTACCTCATAATCATCGTGAAGTCTCATACTCAATAGTAATGATTATAAATTTTCCTTTTGAAATATATTACAATAACACGAAAATTTTACTAACTCTAGGTTCGAAAACATTTTTTAGAATTGATTTTTATTTTACTATAATTGCGACATAAATAAAAATTTTCCGTTTTCACTTATAATTATATTGATTACGTAGTTTTTTGTCAATATGACAATAATATTTTTTAAATATTGTATAGTGTACACGAAAGACGAATATAGTGGAAAAAAATGAAAACACGTTTATAAAAAAATATTTTTTACGCTTAAAATTTGTATAGATTTTTTATATTATTCGAAACTATGTATTTATTTACGTCACTATTATGTCAATATGACAATATTTTAAACTTTTTAATCAACGACATTAAATACAACATTAGATAAAGTATCCCGTATACGAATAGGTATTTTTTATAAAATCGAGTGCATTTATGGTGCAAGTTTTCCGAGTGTTCCAAATATGAAAATTCGCAGTGGTGGCGAAAGACCAACGGGGTATATTCGACGCGGCAGTAGGTGGGCAGCGCAAACCACGTCCGTACCGCGCGCGCCCGCCCGCCACACTAAATTTTGTTCGTACCTCGCACCCTCTACGCGAAACCCCTCATGTCCCTTCTGACATCCACCGATTTGGAACTCAGCTGGATCAAAGATGCCTTTTCCCTTAAATAATAATACAGGCCAAACTTATGTCATACTGAATCACCCTATAACAAGTAGATGCAACCCTTATTTGGACATAAAATTTTCGTTACATTACCATAAATATATTTCAAGTGTATCGACTGATCAAAAATTCAATTCAATTTATAACATACACGTCATTTACTCAAAGAATCAAGACAGCTTTGAATATACTTAAAGACTTAGACTTATAAAAACATATAGTCAATAATTTAAAATAAGGCTCATTAATGCAATGACAATCGGTTGAATTAAATTTTATAATTATATATTTTAAATATTACTTTTTATGACTTCTACAAACACATTAATTACGTGTTCATCGACGTATTTTTTTTTATTTGAGTATCGTGAATATTCGTCATTTAAAAACTATCAACCACGAAAATGTTATAATGCTATCAAGTTATATCGTGTTTCTTAATGTTTTTTATTATATTTTTTCGAATTAAAGTGATCATGAATTTAAAAATATATCATATTTACAGTTTTGCTAAAAGTAAAAATATTGTTTATTATTATTATATTGTCCTTATAAATAGGTCCCTTGAACATCAATAATTTTATTGGCATGGTCGGGATATGAAATTCGGATATCATTACCGAGAGTCCAATGCGCTATTGAACAGACCACAGCTTCTAAATCTTTCTTTTCCAATAATATTTTATATTCCTAAAAATATTAAAGGAATATTCTTTCTTGACTAATATTAAATGTTTTGACTTTTCAAGCTATTAGCCAGGTATAATAATTGATTTATGTCATATGCTTTTTTTGAAACATCATCATTATACGTTAAACTACCCAAATTAAATAACGTGACCAAAAATTAAACATGAAAACAACTTTATATACCGTTCAGTCAGGATTAATACTAATAGTAAATATAAGTTATTACTTCTAATAGCTAGAAACTAAAGCTAAGTTAAACACATCAATTTTACTTGTATCTACAAATTTATACACTTAAAACGATATATTTTATATGAAAATAGGCAAAAATATATTTTTACTTGAACTCAAAATACTCAATGTTCTATCACTTGTACTATCACTTATATTTGTAATGTTATTGATTAAATTATACCTTATGAAATGGTTACGCGTGCTGAGAATTTTTAATATTATATCTGTTAATACGTTAATGTTGAAGTTGAAATTGAAGAAGAATAAAAAAATATAAAAATTTACTCTGTCATGTGATTTCAATAATAACTTTATTTTAAATAAATATATTTTTTAAGCACGTGCATGAATTATGGCAAGTAAATAGTTTCTACGATAATCGACAAGGTTTATAAATATTTTAGTTATCTACATTTACTAGTCAGCGTTAAAAATATAGGTAAATTAAACAGTTAAACTGACATATTCAACATATAATAAACTGTAAATATAGTACAAAACAGTGCTTATATTTATATTGTAAATACGGTCATAAGTAAAAAAAAAACTTCAAAAAAAGGTTAGTCTACTCTAAGACGTTAAAATGCTTTTCATACACTGTTGGTCAACAACCAGTAATTTAAAATGATTAAAAACACTATGATCAAAATCTAATCTAACATATGTCTATGACTGATTTAAATAAATAATCTTAGATATACAACGATTTATTTACAATTTTCATGTCTAAAATAATAGTTTAATATTGCTATAAGTACGAGGTATGATATTTTTAATGTATTTATTCATACCATTCATTGACATTGAGATATCAACAAAAAATATTTTTTTGCCAGTCAAACATTTTGTGGAATTAAAATAAGTTTTAAAATTTTGATAAACGAATATATATTTGAAGGAATACAAATCTTTTTTTTATTATAATTTTTAGATAATATATTTTTACTGGTAAAACAACTATGACAAAATAATACAATAGATATTTTATATGCCTGATTGTTTGGTATCGTATAAATATGTATGGTATTGTCAAATACCGGTAGTCAATAAAGAATACCGAATAAATAAGTTTGAGAACTTTGGCTGCAGACCACAGCCCCGGTTTCTTCCGAAAGCTCCGCACATTGCCATTCCGCCGCTCTCGTCGGCCTGCACAGGAGCGGGGAGTGTGGGGCAAGAGTGGGCACGGGATGTGCGGGTGTGGGGGGTGCAGCGGCCTCTCGGGTGACCCGGTTTGCAGCCCCGCCCTCCCGACACCCTTGCCCCGCCGTCCTTTTGCCCCGCTCTACCCCTCCGCAGCTCAGGTGGATCAGGGGCGGTTTGTTTACGCGCCAACGTTTTGAAAGAGCCTTATCCGCACGACGTCCGACTTTCGACGCTTTCAGACTAAATTTCAGGAATCGTATATCAAACCTATACGTAATACTGTACGCTCATTACTTTCAATATATTATATTAGACTTTTACTTCGTGAATATTCTTCAACAAACAAAAACCAATGATAATATCAACAATCATAAACATTAATCATTATATTGCATATTAATTTTACCCTGTCACAATTATTCTATAATAAGCTAACTAAACTGAAAAATGAGTCTCCCCGATAGCGTAGTTGGAAGCGTGCGCGCCTAGCAATCCGGGGAATGCGGGTTCAAATCCCCATCTGTCGGATTTTT
>JAGVSQ010003669.1:0-21015 GCA_022683975.1 Rhyacophila evoluta
AAACAAATTGAATAACTTAAAAAAGGAGTGATATATTATATTTTTACAAATACATATTTCAACATAGCTAATTTTTAAAAATATTAAACTTAGTTTCATAGTCATCCTTCTTCAAAGTGACTTTTTTACAAAAACCGTCAATCTTTTTTATATCTGGCATTGGGCTACAAGACAGGAAGAAATCATTTGGCATAGGTTGTCTGTTGGAGGTGTGTTTGTCAGTCACACTTGCAACTATTGATAGAGTGGAGAGCTTAATAGTCTGAACAATTTACAGAGCCTTAAAAATAAGATATCCATGGTCTGGAAAGATGTGACAAAATTTACTAGAGACATAGATTTTTGGAAGTAAAACTAATCCTGACATATTTCCATATCGGTCATAGCTTGATTTAGCTTGAATTAATTCAATTCCTTGACAAAACTTGTTTTATATAAACTTCCATTGGAATCACAGTGAATAGCACAAACATAAGAGGAAACTGATTTATTTAAAATATATAAGTTCACTTCATTTTCACTGATGTTGTGATATCACTGGAATAGTATCGGGCAGGGAGCTTTTGAGGACTGTAAAGATGATTGCTGACTGTCATGAAAGCCTGGCATGGATGTCCGCTGAAAATAAAATAAATTACTTTGTTTTTACCTGAAAATGATTTATATATTTTCGACCTTTTTGCAATGGTGACTCATCAAGATTATGCAATCAGTCATTTACACCAGCACCAACTATGATTAATCGATGTAACAAATAAACCCTAATGATAAAAATAAATTATGTTTATACAATGACCAAACTTTTATTTTAACACATCGACTGGGGATTTTATTTAAAAAATACGTTTTCTATGGGTAATATTGTCATATTAAAAAAAAAAAAACTACACTGACCTTGTTAATTTCTGGAAAGATGGTACTCAGGTTAAAGTTCGTAAGACTGGTTCCCGTCGGGTTGGGTGATGCAGACATGGCATTATTTGCAGTCATAATCGGCTTTCCACTGCCCGAGATGATTTTCTGACTATTTTGTCCGGCAGGTGGAATAGTAGGTAAAATAGGTGGTTGAGACGGATAAGGATGCATCTGACTAGAGGAAAAATATCCAAAAAAGGAATCATCCAATCCCATCGGCGAGTTCACAGAATTGGACATGGCACCATAATGACTGTAAGTTTCCACATATGAAGTCTTGAGCTTTTTGGAACGTTTTGCATTTTGCAAAGAATCTTTTTTAAAGCTGGAATCTTGGCGGTGTTTTACAGTAGATTCTTTAGATACTGCAAATGGTTTGTTATTAAATGAATATTTCGGAACTTCGGCTGGGATTTCATTTTGAGATTTCGATTTGCAAGTCTCCAATTTGGGAACGTAAAACATATTTTCATTGTTTGAGAAGTCGTTCATATCTGAAGCGAAACCTGCATTCATGTAATTTGAAGTGACCATAGTGGTGGGTGCAGGGATGAAATTTGATGATGAATAGAAGGAAGAGTTCATTCCAGACACGCCCTGGCTTCCGTAGTGGAATGTGTTACCAGTATACTGCTGACTTTGAGGGTAATTATCAAATTGTAATGAGTGACTAGCTGAAACATGCTGATTTCCTATCAGACTTGTGGATAATGACGCATTACTTACATCATGGTAAGCTTTTTGTATACTGGAAGAGTGTCTATGTTTCCTGTTATTTTGATATTGTGGATGATTATTTTGCAATAAGGCTTCTGTTGAATAATTGTTCTTATTTACAGATTTATTACTAGTTTCCAGTTTAGCATTACAATTGTTATCCTTTTGTTGTACAAGTAAATTCAATTGAGTATGCTGGTGACTTGATGAAACATCCAATGGAAAGAGGGGCAAAGGTCCACTGTTATTGCCATCAAACACTTTATTTGTATTGCCAGAATGGATACTGTATTGCCTGGAATGGTCTGATCCAGAAGATTTCTTTTGATTATATTGAGCATTCGATTTGCAAGAAGTTATATTGTCTGTCAAATTAGTTCCAGCTTTACCCCTTTCCATAAGTTGACTGACCGATAGAAAATTACCTGCATTGTTAGAACTATTCAATTCTATATTTTGTGTTATATTTTTAGAATAAAGTTCTTTACTTTTGACAGAAATATTCTTGCGGTCTTTTCCGGTCGCCTCATGTTCTACTAATGTTCCAGGGTATGTAAGTTTTGGTTCCGTTCCGATGCCCAAGGCTAGATCTCCCACCAGCGTAGGCAAGCTGCAAGGCGCTAAGGATATACTGTCTCCCAATGGAGGAAGCTTCGAAGGAGACCAAGTGAATTGGTTATCATCGTTGATCACCTGCGGGGCATAGCTACCAGGCGGCATGTGATAAAATGGTTGATCATAATTGATAAGATTGTCACCCTTTTTACAAGTCAGAGAAGATGATATTCCAGATATACTATTGAAATCTCCACATGGCAGATTCGCATTAGTGTGCATCAAGTTCTGCTCATTTTTAACATCTTTACTGTAGTTAGGCAAAAACATTTCATTGGCATTATGTCCTGATACTACTTCAGATGTCATCCAGTTTACAGGTCCCTTTTGAACTGAGAAATCCAGCTTGACATTTTTACTGTCTACTGTAGAATATTTAACATCTCTGTTATTAGATTTAATTGGATTGCTTTTAATACTTTTAACATCGGGTAAACTATGACTCGGCTTATTATTGGAACACTTTGATATGAGGGGTAACGTAAATCTGAAATCAGGCTGTATGTCTGTCGGTACGTGGCTATTTTGATTAAGGATAATCGGTACGCTGTTCTTTTTATTTTCAATCGACAGATTCTCATCAGTCCAAGTGACACAGTTTTGTGAGTATATATTAGGTGCATTAAAGTCTGGAAAACATGCTGTTGAAGACTTGGTTCGAATACTGTTGGCAGAATTTCCACATGGCAATCCAGGATTGGTACAATTCGCAGGAAAGTCTGAACTGAATGGATTGTAAGTATTGCACGATGTGTAAATGTTTGCTGAGCTTGGATAAATAGACGATTTCACTTGAGATGAGAAGGTGAACGGTGCATCGATGCTCTTGGAAACGGCAGAATATTCTGGTATAACACCTGGCAATACGATTTTCATGGAGTTTTCATTTGCTTGATGTTTTCTACAGCTAGTGGAGTCGTTAATTGAGGGCGGAACTCCATAAGTATTAATTCTATTCAGATTATTTGTAGAACTGGAAGATGGCATGTTTTCTAAATAACTAGATGCCATTGAAGTGTATAGACTGTTATCATTTGATAGTGGTAATTTATTTTTAAGAGCTGTTTGCGATGTTATGTTTTCAAAATAAAACTGATTTTTAGAATTCACAGAAGCGATATTATTTTTAGAATCTTTGGTATTATTCATAACAGGCGTATGCTCATATGTGAATATAGATTCAGGAAGAGAATAAAAACTGTTGGAGTTAATGACTTTTGAATTTGGAAAGAGATTCTGAGATTCCGGATATGCGCATGCCGAAGATGATGTCACCGAGGGCTTCGAATGATAACTCTTATCAGAGAGTTTAAAATTATCAACAGCCTTTACAGCATATTTACTAGAGTCAAAAACATCTCCGTATGGTAACAATTTGTTGAAACTTTGATTATTTTGTTCACTGTACGACCAACTTGTTTTCGATTTATCTGCAGAAAGCTGCACAGGAGGAAGCCTTGAGTGACAGTCCGGGAATATGTTATTACTCGTGCTGTTTGCTGATTCTTTATTTGAAAAGAATGTTGAGAAGTTATCCAACGAGCAGATGTTCGGTGTTTGAAGATTGTCATTGAGAGGAGTATCAGGTCTCGGTCCGGGACACACCAGCGGGAAAGCTAAAAGAAATGCTGCGGTGGGTGATGCCGCCATAGGAGACGATGCCAATGGAGACGGGGGAAGTTCTACTTGTTCAGAACCTCCGCCAAATGACGCCAGAAGATCTTCAGCTATTTCAGCGGGTCCTAGGCTCCTATCATCCAACTGTGCACTTTTTGTTGTTTCGATTCTACAATCAGAATTATTACTTTTCCCAGTAGTCGAAGTAAACGTATTAAGAGTATTTTGCACCGAGTCACTATCACATTTTTTTTTCTTGACACAGTCACTCTTTTGAACTGTACTACTTTTAGATGGGTCTATTAGATTCTGTATTTTGTCATCAGCAACGGTATTATTTTTAGGTTTCGAAAACAAACTCTCATTATTAACACTGTGTATAATTTTATGACTCGAGTCTTTTGTAAATTGATTAGGTTTCTCGCTATTTATGTTTAAAAGACATGGACTTGCAGAATTGGCAGATGAAAACGTTTTATTTTCTGGTAAATTAACAATAATAGTTTTCGAAGTTTGCTGTTCGCATTTTTTACCTATATCATAATTTCCAATAGTCCCACCGGAATTTTTATTTACAATAACATCTACCGAATTATCGATAGTCAAGGTCTTTTGAATGCTGTTCTGCTTCGAAGAGTTTTCTTTAATTTTGACCTCAGCACTCGCATTGCACTTACTCGGGATGTTGACATTACTCCCATCCGTTACGACATTACTTGAAGCAATGCTTTCACAAACTTTTAAGTCACAATCTACGCTGTCTGCTACTTTAATAGACTTCACATTAGATGGAACATCCTTCACTGGCTTTTGCAGTTCACTGGAGGAAGAGACCGATGTGACAATTACAGTTTTGGTTTCCTTCGCTTTAACAACTTCTGATTTTATTAGGTTTTCCTTATTTTTACCCAGAGAAGCCACTGACCCTTGCGCTTTCTTGGCGGCATTTATGGAATTAACCAGCTTACTTCTACTACGTTGTGTGACTCGTAACGGTCGAATATTCTTTTTATTCATCGACAGCGTACTCGAAAACGCCGGTATAGGAACTTTATTTACCATTGTAGTTTTAGTTATATCAAATCCATAAAAGTTAGAATATATTTTATGAACTTGTTTTTGCTGATTGATAATCGGCTGCTTTAACAAAGTATTTACAGGAAATAAATTGTTTTTTTTTAGAGTATCAGTAGCGTTCAACGAGCCAGATTCTTTTACAATCGGTCTTTGAAGTAGATAGATAGTCGGCTGCTGTGGAGTCGGAGGAATCAATAGAGGTGTGGTCAAAGGTAACAAAGGTAGTAAGTTATTACCTACGACTCCCAAATTGTTACTGGTCACCCAAACTGAAAAAAATACATTTTCTTCATCTTCTAAAGTAAATAGCACTTTGAGGTATGATGTGAAACATTTAAACTGCACAGTGTAGTTTAGTATATTTTAATGAGAAATGCTTGATACAATTCAACATTAATTTATCCAAATGATTCCATCTATATGATTCGAGTTGACAGTCTATACAGAAATAAACATATAATATGCTGTCACAAACGATATGAAGTAAAGTTATGGTTTTGACCAGCAGCAAGCGCAGAGCTTTAAGCCATCAGAGTAATAAAATAACAAAAGGGTTTATCTAAATACCGAGAATGATAAAATATATTTTCTGTTTAGGTCAAATCTAGGCTGTCAAATTGATATGTTTAAATCAACTCAAATTATGCACCAATTTGTACAGTAGTAAAATGTCAAAAAATGATTTCTGAAGTATTAGAAAGAAAAAGAGTGAGTATTACCATTGTTGTTTTGATTGTTTTTAAGAGCCAACGAGATAGGTCGAGTGACGTTTCCTCCGATCCCATTGTTAGAAACAATGAAACAAGATTTCTGACTAATGTTCGATAATTGTGATTTCCGCCTGGTATTCTTTTTTTTAGTTATGTGAACATTCCTCTTGGTTTTCTTTTTTAATTTACTATTTTGTTTCTTGCAGGTTTTATTGGATTTTGGCTCGGCAGAAATGCTACTAATATTATTTGTCGATGTTAGAATTTTTAACCGATCATTAGAATTTTTTCCTAAAGTTGATGATGTATTTTTGAGAGTAGTCTCTTGTGATTCTTTTAAATTTTCTTTTGTAATCTCGGAAGTTCCCACATCATCTGAAATAATGAAAAATATGTGATTGTATATTATCAATATTTTTCTCACTATCAAAATTATGATGAATCTTACTTACTATGCAGAATACCATTAATCTTTGTAATACATATTATTAAAATAGTATTAAGTGATACTGGTAATTTACCTATTTAATTGAAAAATACAATGTTTCCACAATCCGAAGAAATATTGTAATGATATAGAATATAGTTGTATAGAACAACCCGCATTAGTTTAAAAGTTAATTCTGCAGATAAAAAAATGTTCTATAGCGAGTTGCATGTTGATTGTGTCTTTTCAGGTTTTGTTTGTTAATTAGGAGTTAAATTTTTAATTAAACTAAATAGTCATTTATTTCATTTCTATGATAAAAATCTTTTGAAAATTCTAAAAAAACAAGGGTTTTGATTCTCTCAAATAAATCATATCTTGGACTTTGAAAATAGATATATGAATATAATGGATAGTCCAATATTGGGAGTCAGATGGTTCAACTTCGTGAAAAACTTGAAGATAAGGGAATGGATGTGGCAGTTCTCTGTCATATTAAAAGTCATACGGCAAGGTTAAAAGCGGCTGGGATTTAATCTGCAGGTGTTTTCAGAGAGCTCCAATCTTGATTGTCTTTTCTTCCGAGTGGTGGAAGTTCAGCGCACGGGAAGATAGTAAAATACTATTCACAGCATGTACACAGAGGAGTTAAGAAATCCTGGCATGACCTGCAAGGGTGCCAAGTGACCAGTAGGTGACAGAGAATCCTCGAGGCATCATGAACCGGCCAAATATATCCCATATAAGAGATGAATATGGAAGAAGAAAAATCCATTAGTATTCTAAATTGAAATTTACCGATATTAATCAAGTCATAGGATTCAGCAGACATTATGATGTCAATGAATTTGAAATTGAATATGTGGAGTCCATTTAGGCAATTTAGCTTTACATACATTTTGAGTAGGTTTTCCATAAAATGCAATAATTGAATCAAAAATAGAGAACCATCAAATTGAAATTATACTATTCAAAATATTTATTCACCTTGCTGTATGTTACTACTAACAATAGGTGCAATTTTAGAATCTGCCGTTGCATCGATTGTTGAAGAAACATTCTCACTGGCTGACAATCCAGCAAGCTGCAGTTGACTGATTAACTGTGAACATCTCTCTTGTAAAACAGAAAGCTCCCTTCTTAGAACAGTTTCAATACTAGGTTGTCCTGAAATTAAAAATAATAAATATCATATTAATACAAATATAGAAAACATTGAACCTCTCTCTCAAAGTAACTGCAAAATGTGGTCTAACCAGCAACATCATCCTTTGATGACTTTACCTAATATTTACCAAAATACGTACCCAAAATTGTATTGTCTAAAGTTTTTAGCGGCGCATGCATCTGCTGCAGTTCCTGTATATATTTGATGGAACGCTGCAGAATGAGAATCTTTGTGGATGTAGGGGGCGTGGCCGGAAGAAGGGCTGCCAATTGACTGAATGCCGCACATAGTCGACTGCGACGCTCTCTCTCCCAGTCTCGGCATTTACTAAAAATAAAATGGTATATTAGTTTCATGATAATCATTTTATTGACATGACTTCAAAATAAAACACAGTTAAAAATAAATGTTTGATAAATACGCAAAAAGATGGAAAGATTAATTAAGAGTTAATTAATTAATAGAAAAAGTCGTATCGAGAAACGCATGAAGACAGCGCTCGAATTTCTTCAAACGCCAATGCGTGTGAGTGCATTAGTATTAGTGTGCGGCCATGCTTTATTCTGAAATGTCACCTTAGACGACACCAACCCTTCACGTTTACCAAAGCCAGTGTCCCCCTATTTTCTGATAAATCTCCCGAAAGAAAGAGATATAGCTACGATCTGACACTAAAGATGCTAATAAAGAGTGAATATGTATTATGTTATGTTCTTTATGATTATTTATATATTGTTTAAAGTTAATTAAATAGATTTTGCACTGGAACACAGTGGACATGCATATCGACGACTCCTTTACTACGGTATTATAATCTACTACTACTAAATCTTTATACCGTTCACTGAGAATGAGCCATTATCAATCTCTAATTCATTGTTATAAAAAGAGTTTATATAATATCTGGAAATGTAGGTCTTGTAACAGGGGGCATTTGATGCTAAACGCTATCGAAATCATTAAGACTAAAACATGTTTTCATGGCATTCATGGATGCACATTATAAAACAACAATGAATATAATTATGACACTTTAATTAATTGCTGAAAACTACATTTCTATAACTGTTAAATTTAAAACAAATACCTCTGAGTTCTATTTTTCTTAACGGGCATGTTTCTGTGCAAACCGTTTAGAAATTTTTGTATTATTCTTTTCCATTCTGGTAGAAAAATTCTTCTCTGCTGATAATGTAAACACAATAATATTTTGACAGTTCTATTAAGGTACATTCAATGACATTTTGTGAAATGCGCATGCGTCGAAATATATCTGGCTATTAAGTTTAACAATTGTTACCCGCACGGTGCAAGTATTATTTGTTCTGAGGTTTATCGTTACGGATGAATTTATTGTATTATTATTCCTGTATTATATTTGAATATTTCTGAAATAAACTTTTTTTTTAATTTGAACTATTGAATCCATAATAATTTCGAGAAATTATTTGAGATTTGAGTAAGTTGCTCAATGCTCATTTTGTGAGCATATCGAAAAATACCATGCTGTATTTAATATCGTGATTTGGAGTATACATAAAGAAATAATGGTTTAATATTTTTTTGGTAAAGTGCTTACTATAACATGATATAAACTATAAAAAGTATTTTTTAAATAAAAAAAGCTTCAGCTATTGGGTTTGGTAAAAAAAAAATCGAGAATATTAATTAAATAAAAGAATGTAAGGATTTTCTTGGTTGAATTATATTTCTAAGACCATTAAAGGTGTTTCAATTTAGCGAAATCTAAAATTTTGTAAGAGCGTATAAGTCTTTACAATCATCTTTGATTTAATGTTGTAAATAAAAAGTACATATTAGCATAAATAATTGAATACTAATTTCGCACAATGCTTCAATTAAACATTAGATAAATGAAATATAAGATAAAAAAGATTAGTAATACTCTAAAGAAATATAGATACATAAAATACTTACTAACAGTAAATACGATTTGAATTTTCTAGACCTATTATATAATAATGGATAATTTAAAAAGTCAGATCATCACAAATGAATTTAGAAAAAAATTTCAGTCTCTACATAACATTTATTTTATATTTTCAGCTGTTTTCTCCGCCTCGCTAGACATTCAAATTACTATTAGATCAAAAATGCTCTATTCGGTATCTACAAAGACTAACATGTCGTATTATTTAATTATCTAACCATCTCCTAAATTTTATTTACCTTAAGCGATGGTGAGTTGTACGTGAGAAAACGAATACTAGTTTTCGTGGATAAATATTGTGTCGAACGATTACGAGAAATAATATATATTTACATATTCAAGGCGTAAATAGCCCATGAACGTTATGGTGGCGGCCATAGGCGCCGTGTTAAAAAAGGCGCGAAAATGAGTGATTGAGATTTTTTTCTTCATTATAATTAAATATTTTAAATAATAATAAATCAAAAAATATTCATATCTAAGCTTCTACAATTTATAATTGAATTAGTGATGGTAAAGTTTTGAATGTAAGCATAAATAAGAATGAAAAAATCATAGATATTTTAAAGGTGAAACAAGTTTCAGTGAATTAAAAAATATCAAGAATTATTTGAGATTTAGTATGAACCAAATTATGCTTAGCATTTTAAGTTTTCTTTCTATAGAATATGATATATTTACTGACATGGACATTGATTTAATCAGATGATTTTGAAAATTCAAAAGCGCGAAAAATTTCAATTGTTTAAATAAAACACACGTTTTACTGTTAATTATGTTATATAATATGAATATTGGAATGTGTATTTTTTAAAAGATGTGATTTTTTACTACACATTTTAACAAATTTGAATACTACTATATCTAAATCCTATTATTTTATACGCATGTACTTACTATAAATAAAAGACGCATTTTTCTTGACTGGTCATAGGCGCTTTAATAGATAGTTACGCTTCTGTACATATATATATTCTTAGATTTTCTGTTAACCAATTCTGAATAAGGTTTGATTTGGACGAGAACGACATTAGTTTCCATCTCCGACTATAATATATATATTTAATAAAAGTTTCTTTTACAAAAGTATTTTTACTGAGCAACCGCAGAACAGTGATCTTCTAATGAAATAAAAAGCACTGCTTATTAAATAAATACTGCGAGACGTTTTCATCATCAAGTGAGATGTACTTCATATAGTATCATTTAATCATATCGTGGTGTGAGACGATTATAACATCCATATGCGGATGAAATATTTAGAATTTAGAGCAAATTTATATAAATAAAAATATTTTTCTTGCGAGTTATGGACGATATAGCCACCAGCTACCATATAACACATTAGAGAGGATTTGGCGACCGCTGTTTTAAAGTTTGAGATTTAATAACTTATATATTGAGTGGACAATACATATTATCAAGATAAATACGAATATTCGATGCATTCTCAGAGGAAGCACACAACATACAGCAGACGACATATAAAATCTCATTGTCTGCAATTTCAATAAATTTAACTGCGATCCATTTACGGCATTGTTTGTTATGTTATATATGAAACTGTTTAAATATCCTGAATGCCCCCTCACAAAATTTTCTGCAAATTTATTGGCGAAGAAATCGGCGAATCAGATGTCGCTAGAGGAAGTTATCATTCAAACAGCATCCCTAATAAAATGGACCAACCCTCTTTTAGCGCGTGCGCATTTTCCTGACACAAAAGAAAAATAATACACTATTTATTTTCCACGTCGAAAGATAGCGTGGAAGTAAGATTATCTTGTAAGAATTTTATTAAATGTATGTTTTGATTGTTAGAGATCACACCATTTCTAGACACGTTATCGGTAAGTATTGTTTATTAAATTAACTAAATCTAGCTTCATTAAACAATGCGTATGAATACGGTGTTTCTATTTTCCAAAATATTTCATATTTCAAGATCAGAAAAGATTTTGTCGATCGAGTGTACGTATTTTTTTTCGCAAAACAACTGTGTAATTAGTTGATTCAACTCAACTCAACTTAAAAAGAACAGTCTCATCAAAATTCTCTATATGATTGCAACTCGCAAAATCCGGGATATTTAGTTTTCCATTTTCAATCATAATCTACTTTAAAGTTTGTCAGCGTGACAATTATTGCTCACAGAGTGATAAGATGATAAATACAATAACATTGTGTAAGTGACCTCTGACCTCATAAATATTAGTTTAAGTTATTGAGAATCTGGGTGAAAAAATCTTTTTATCGATCAATTTGTGTAACATTACTGTTAATTAAACACTCAACGAATTACTTGCCAACATTGTAAACATCTGAATAGTAAGTAGACTGCAATGAAAAACAGAGGACAAAATGTCAACTCGATAGAACATAAATAAACATATTAAAGATAAATAATACTATTATTAAATATTATTTATACCCTTCTTTGCAGACGGAGCTATAGCAATAGACAGTGAAGTGGTGGAAACACACATTTTTATGAAAATATTTATTTTAATGCGAGATCTTCTTATTAATATATAATTTATATTGACAAATGAATATTCATACGATTGGTGAAATCTATAAGAGTTATTAATAATCTTTAGTGGTTTTAAAAAGCAAAATTGTGACGAACATATGCGACGCCTGGTAATAAAAACAACTTAAAGTTGGTAGTGAATTACCGACCGTCGATAAGCCGTAATTAAATTTTAAAAAGAATCTTCTAAGTAAATAACAACATTTTAAGATTACTCAGAGAAAATCTTCAAGAATGTGAATATAATTCTACTATTATAAAAAATTTACTGCATATTTTAAATAAAAAACGAAACCGATATAATGTGTGATATCTTTTAAAGAGATAAGGCTACTCTACGCCACTGACAGTGATCATACGTAAACGTTATAATGAGAAACAAATTAAGAGCGCCATCGATACTGTCGAGTGACTCTTGCCCTGAAGATAATATTAGTATGTAAGCTGTATGTTATAACCAGTGGCGTCCTTACGACGTTCATCGGTAGGTTCACAGACTCCTTGAATCGGCAGCTTCTCAAACTCTTCCATAAACTATACATTATATAGGCGCACGTAGAAATATTGTGTCAAAATGCTTATTAAAAAAAACCGAGTGATCTAAGTCATAATAGATATGTATAGGTTTTCAAAATAGCCGATGAAGTTCTACTAAGTAAATACCTACTCAAAAATATACACGTAAACATCGAACTCAACTCTACTGTACTTATTATAGTAGAACTGGAAGATGATGTATCATAATAAAACATATATTTAGACATCTAATGATTAAATACTCTGTAAGGATTGTACGATACTTGCAGGTCAAGAAATTTTTACGACAATCGGATACAAAGTAAGAAAATTACCGTCTTCTTAAGAAAGTCTAACTAACGAAGAAAACGGTAAAATATACTTTTTATTTTCAGTTTTAGGCAATATTATAGTTACAGTGGGATCCCCAACCAATTGTATATGCAGATTCGAAAATTATACTTAACTATAATTAAATAGAGCTGGCTGTTATATACAGTTGTAGTGTTTTGGTTAATTATAATGGCTTCATCAGGCTAGTTTCTCTGGCATTTGATAGGGGAGGGCACAGGGTATCGCGAAAGTTCAAGAGATCATTTAGTCTGTTGGTACTCAATCTTATTTGTGTATTTTATTCCTTTGTGGTTGCATTAATTACTTCAGTCAATAATGTTGCAAATTAAATAGACTGTGAATCAATTATTTTATGATATATATAATATATAACAGACGTGCTCTATTTTCTTAACAAAACAAGATTTATTTAATACTATTGTATTTATAGATAATACAATTAATCATTTTAATTTAATATCTCTTTATTCTCTGACATGTTATTGTCTTGTTTATTTTAACAGAACCATGTCGTTTGAATCAGGGTTTCCCAATCGCCGATCCGTGGAAGATTTCTTCCGGTCCGCGAATGGTTGTCGCCCATTTTAAAAATTCATACGATAAAAATTAAAAAAAAAGCGTCATTAAAAATATTGCACTGCAAGTTTAGTGTTCAATTGTGTTTTTGTTCTTAAAATATGTTTCGTATATCATACATCGGTGGCGTGTAATATGCAATGATAAGCCAATTTTTCCATCACCAGTATTGCTTCAGTTCTTCTGATGACAGGCCGTCTTGCATTCTGCGTCAATATGGCAATCAATATTGAAGAGTAAATTTGAGAAAGGATAAAGAAATCAATTGTTCAATCAATAATTGATGTGAGTAACCATGTTATTTTACTTAGGTCTGCTTTCTTGAAATATAGTGAAGCTGAAAACTTCAGAGAGGAACTTACTAGTTTGGAGATATTTGGCACTCTTTTCGAGTATCTAAAAGCGTAGGATTTAGAGTAGAGAAAGTTCGTCGGAGTGTATACAGACAATTTTTCAAGCATGACTATATCTCAGGTGTAGTTATACAAATAAAGGATATTGCTTATTCAGAACTCTTTCCCAGTCACCGAGAGCATATACCTGCAAAAAGCTCTCTTCTTAACTAAGCGTGGTAATGAATGACGCATAAAAATAATAGATTAAACACGTAATCTTGGGTTATTTACATTATGCGAGAGCATGGGCTCAAAACACCAACATCTCCTTACCCATGCAAAAATGCTGTAGCTATCCAGAGAGAGTGTTTTTTCACACTTAGTCAAACTGAGAGTAGAAATAAAACAGTTGATGGGAGTGTGAAACCTGGCCCTACTAGAGCCTTTGTGGATGAAGAATGGATGGCCAAGCTTGCATATATTACGGACATATTTAGTCATCTTAATGAACTCTTCTTCTCTTCTCATATATTTTTACAAAAAAAAAGATGGATGTATTTAAAAAGATGCTGGCTTTTTAAAAAACTCGCATTTAAATAGAAAACGCGGCAATATTTCCACTGTTGGAAGAAAGATAAACATAAATAACTAATAAGGATAAATAAAGTATTTATCGAGGATCATCGTAAAGAGAAACTATGAATCTCTTCACGGAAGCAGAATTGTCTTCTGATGTCACTCTCGAGTACATACATAAAATAAAAACATTGTCGCTATGTGTAGACCCGTCCCGATATCTCGAAGTATCATTTCAAGAAGAAGAAATCACAAAATACCATTATCTCAAATCTATTCATTTGTTAAGTAAGTAACTATGTAGTATTTAAAATAAAATATAAAACTCCAACTATACTCTAATTTCGTAAATTATCTATAATATGTCTTAATGTTAATTTCTGTGTTAGTGTGATCACTCCAATATGTGCGCAGATATCTATGCGTGCAGTTGCCTGGTTGCCCATAAAATACTTTTGTATGGCATGACAAGCATATTGGATAAATTTAAGCATAAAGCTACATTTTCATAAAACAATTGTCACGGCAGTAATCAAGAAACTTATTCAAGTAAGTATTTTGAAGGAATGGTCCGCTTAAACTTAAATAAATATATTTACTTTTTTTGATAACATAATAATCTCTCGTGAGTTTTGGGGACAAGGTCTGGGTCACAAGATAAAGCATTTTCATCATCAGTGTTATTATTATTTCATTTTGATATCGTTATTTTTTCCAAATTCATTGCGTTAATATTGCTATCCAAAATAGAAGTTGCTTTTGGAGAACGTTCAATGCGAGTCTACGTTTTTAATCCGTTTATTTTTTAATGATCGCTTGGTTAATTAGACTCTCATTGATCGTATGAGGAGTGTGGACGTACATGTACGTCTGTGGACCTTGTCGCCTTATTTTCAAAGCCATTCGTTTAGTTTTTAATAAAACATTATTATTTGTTTTAATATAAATACTAGATAGATCTAACAATGATATGTGGAAGTCATTACAATTACATCACATATTTTAGGCTAAAAAAAAATACGTAAACATTACGAAAACAAATACCCAAGACTTAAGTGTGCTGAAGTAAAAGAAATAGAATGATAAAAAAAGTTAATTGAAAAAAAATGGAGACTTATTTGGTCAAGCCTTTTATGTGAAGAGATCATCACGCTCGCCGTATGAAGCCGCAAACATTTTAAAAGCAATGAAATTCGGTCACAACAACCATGTCGGATGGCCCGATGGGTCCAACAGCTGGTTGGAACGACTTGAGTAACTCTTCCCGCTCCGTACACATTTTTGGACATTCCCACAGAATGTGATGAGCATCCTGTTCTGGACAGCCACAAGGACATGTTGGCCAAACAAGGCCAAACTGAGACAGCTTAGTTTAGCGAAGTAAACCACAGGAATAAAAGCTCTAATTCACATCTGTTTGTCAAACTAATTGCGATGTCACGGTTAATGGAAATTCTGACTTTTTTATTAACGACTTAATTGATTATTGTTTTAATCTGAAAAAGGTCAATAGATTATCAATGGCAGCCAATTTTTGGCACACATAACGGCTTATTTAATCACGTATTTAAAAAAAATGTGTTGGTTACATAATATCGTATATTATCTTAAAATATTATCGAATGTTTTCCTTGTGTTTAATTAGCAAGTGGAATGTATAATTTTCACATAACAAGTAGGATATTATTAATAACGTAGACGACTTTGAAATTTTACAATATTTTTGTGGCCATTACACATTAAAAGGTAAATCACAATTCGACATATTTTTTCAAAGAAAACTCATGGTATAGATTATGGAAATTATTTCAAATCTTGTAGCAATATACTTAATGTGGGTTAAATAATGCACAATTATGTTTTATATTATCAATTCATACTATAAAAATTTAAGTTTATAAACCCCAAGCAAAATTAGATTCGGTTTATTAAAAAGTCCATGATATCCAAGGATTTGTTGTATTTGCGTAAACGTCGAAGATAAGCATTTTCAGTGCCGCAACGTAGGTAGGAAGGCGCCCTGGTACAAAAAAATAGCGCCCGGGCAATATGTCTGAACGAGAGATTCTCATAAAATTGTATTATTTTCAAAACGGCTAAGCTCTTTGATTGAGCACCCTTGTGAAAAAAGTTTCTTTACTATCTTTTTATATATTCACTGATTTGTAACTCGTACGTTTTTTAAGGTATTATATACAAAAAATAAAAAAGCGAACGAAAACAAAACACACATGACACACGGCCAAGTTCCTTCAGTCAAGTATTTTCTATGTTAACTCACTTTTCACCTTTAGTAAAAAAAAAATTCACTGCAGGCACACCTTTATAAGTCCTCTATACAATTTGGGGCATTTAGTCTCTCGAGCCCCCTTCTGTTGAAATACAATAAAAATATATCATTAAAAATATCTTCCCCATTAATATATGGTACAACGCACAATCTTATACATCCCCGTAGGCCTATAATATAATATTTTGTAAAAACTACTAATATTATTTCACATTTTAATATAATTCTATGGATAATTTTACCGTGTTATTATTATAGCTTATCACAAATATAAAGATATATCATCACTAGCGTCATTGTCATTAGTCTTTCATTTTATCTACTTGTCGGAATGACGGAATGACGGAATGAGTAAGAATTAAAAAGGAAGAGTTTGCGATTTTTAGCTATCACGAAAGAGAGATATCCATTGATTAAAAAGTGACAGCAAGTGAAATACACCGGTTCACATCCGTAATGAATCATATTAATTTTTGTCTAACTCTGATTATTATAATATATGAACAAGACGATAATAATATAATAAAACATATTCTTTTATCATATCGTTACGGGATACATGGGAGGACGCAATAATACTGGCGGACGACAAGGATTCTTGGAGGCGGGACGTAGTGTCCATATGCTCCACTTAGGAAGCGAACATGGAAGTAGAAGAAATATCTCATAATAGCACGATCACGTTTGGTTTCACGCCACGTTGTACTATGGATGCAGCGGTTCTCGATACAAAATATGAAGGTGTTGACAATACATATAAGGAAAATGCAAAAAATCTATCGATATTATGGGATAGAGTCGCACGGAAAACGAGGTGTAACTGGCCAGGCAATTAAGCCATGATATTAAACGCTCGTTTAATAGTTAAGTGATTAAAATTTCCCTTTTCTCTAGTGCGTCGTGTATTTATTTTCGCCCTTCATTTATTAAAAATTACACATATCATATTATAAATGCTACTATTTTGAAATACACATATTTTGATGAATATTACTTAGATATTATCGTTAGAATGTGACAAACCCTTAGCAACAACTAGATTTCTAGGTGTGTGTCAGGCATGACACGCAGCAACCTTTTCTAAACACGTGAGCTGAAATACTTTGATACATATACATGTATATAACACGTGTGCAAAAAATCTAACGCACACAAATAAATTAAAATCCAGAACTCGCGAACCATAATATTTATTAGCAGATGATAATTTTAATGGATTACTTCATGATAATTTACCTGTAAGTGTCAATTCATCGCTCGCGCTACCAATTCAACTCCGTTTGCGACTTTGTACTATTCCAATCTAATTTATGACTCAACTCCGTTCTTGTCGGATGTGCTGTCCTTATAGAAGCTAATACATATTAAATGAATAGCTCCATAATAACACATAGTTCAACTTGTTCCAGATGCATATATTAAATTTACATTTTAACGCGTTAAATACATTTTTTGAATAATTTATTATCGCTACATTTATGAGGATCAAAGTAATTGCATTCAAATAAAAAAAACAGCAGTTATTGAAATGTATCGCCTTTCATAGCGTAGTAGGTAAGTATTGTGAATTAGAGTCCGCAGACGTAAGAAAATAAACATTTGCTTGATGCGTATTTATATAAACATATAATACATGAATAAGTAGTTATGCTTGCCTTAATGAGTACAATTAATATCGCCAATACGCAAAGGTTTCATTCTATGAGATGATAGATGCTATTGATCGATGCTTGTTAGATGTTTTCATCCTACTTTTAAAGTAAGTTATAATCAACATTATATTTACTCTATTTTATTTGAATGCTGTTTTGTGAAAGATTCAATTGAAATACACATCATATTAACTAAGCGTTCGCCTTTAAAACGTAAGCAAGGTAGGCCGCAAAGAAAAGATGCCCCTGGGAGTCCTCGACCCTCAAAAGTATCCTCCTTAAACCGACCCTTCCCTGCTCGCGAGCCCTGGTGCCTGTGAATCTGATATATGTGCGTTTTCCACGCAGCGCCACTGAAAATATGTTCGCTGCGAACGGCGGGTGATTCTCAAAATGCTGATCCGCGGCACCGCTCTCCGCCACCTGTAAGAACGCAGATGCGGTTTCAACATCGCCTAAGAGAACTTTTGAATTTTCCTTTCAATTATCACGAGGAGTTAAGAGTTCTCACATTTCAAAGTGGGTATTGAATACGAAAATGGTCTATTATAGAGGGTCACAAACAGAATAATAGTGAGACGGAAAATCATTGTCCTTCAGTATTTTTGAACGATTAATTTTATCCAGAAAGAATGAAATATAAATCCACATCCTTTTAAATTCCCGCTTCGAAATTTAAGCATAAATGACCACTTAAGAAAATTGAACGTGTGGATCTTCGCAATGTGGACTTGGCAAATTTCCATTCCCGGTAATCAATTGTTTATCAATTAGTCAACCCACTGGAGACGCAATTTTTTTTAATCTTTAAAGAATTGGGATTTGAGCCCACACCATCCGGCATCAAAGCACGCGCTTATCGTTCGGCCACCGGGGTTGAATATTATATAATATAATAATATGAGAACTGTTTCATCGATAAAGATTATTTTAGTCGAGTTCTTTTCACTATTGATGAAATGATATAAATGAAATTTACAGTTAAATTGATCTTAAATTATTGTATGAAAAAGAACATTAAATATGGTTTCTTTCACGTTCATTTGTGTATTAAATTATTTAAACACGAATAATGTGTAATTCATGGATATGGAAGAGTTTGAGAAGCTCATAATATAGGTACATGGTCATACTGTAGGCACTAAATTTTTCGGTCCAACTTCATAGTTATATATTGGGGTGAAAAAGCGGACATCGGACATGTAATGGCGTTCATGTCAGATGGGTTGGGCTCTACACTACACCTCTGGGATTTTTATTTTTACTAATACTAAGTATATCAAGTCCGTATATATTTTCCTTATATAATAGTAAAATTAATCATACAATATTGGAGAGTTTCGTCAAAATAATAAAATACAAGCCACAACAAAGTATGAAGTTTTTTTTCCCATTTTGAACATTTATATTAAGACTATTTTCATACGTTTATTCCCCAGTTATTCCAAGAAAGGTTTTGTTACTAAATTCATTTAAGCTACTTTATTTCCCAAATTAAATTTCCAATAGGAAAAATCCAAAAGATAAAATTTAAAACAGTATAATTAAACACTGTCGATTAGTAATCCTTGATGGATGTCAGTCTAATTGCATATTTATCCACAATTCGACTGCGGAAAAGAAAAATGACGTAGCCTACATTTTTTTTTATAAGAGGAACAAAAAACGTTTATTTAATGATTTTGAGCCAGAATCAAATCATTACATATACACAATATTGAAGGGCGTGAAGACTGAGACTAGTGTTTTATTTACGCAATATGATAATAAGTTATTTAAGAAAAACGAATGAAAATGATACGGTGAAAGCCTTTTTTCTTGGTCGTAAATTTCACAAGCCATCCTTTTTTTTCAAATTTAAAAGCTTAATTTAGACACTAATTAGGCATTTTCAGCTTACGTCCTTTTGGTAGAACGTGTATTAAGTTGTATGCATTGTGATTATTAAACAAAAGCTAGGGTTACGTTCTTTTTCTTTTCCGCAGTCAATATATATTGTGTCTAAATATTTTGATTTTAAAAAATACTCTCACACGTCTACTGATAATCCATTATATTAAATTCGTACATCATTTATATTTCTGTGTGCTTATATATGCATTAAATATGAATATATTAAAATGAGTATTTTTTAAATGTCAAATTCTACATTTTTTAGTTTCAGTTTTTGATATCTGTTACGAGTTGTACCTTGTAAGTCTAAATTAACAGTTAAATTATTTTGTGAAGAACGTGTAAAGTAATGCTTTTGATGTTTTAATCAACTCAAAAATATTGGTTGACAAAGAGTTATTTTTCGTAATGAAATTCATTATCTTAAACCTAAAAAAATATTAATTCTGAATTTCGTTGACTGCTTTTACTCGATAGTATAATAATAATCCTACTAGAGCCGTATGCTAACTGCAAACAGAGCCGAATCAGGTTATAGATTATTATTTATACTATCATATAAATTAGTGCGATACATCACGCAATAATGAATAAATAATGTTTTCCTATAAATACTTGCAAGTCGTTAATAGTATATCTATCTCTACAGTGCTTAACACGCGGATCGGCGAAAACGGAGACAGGAGCGTCCTGTATTTCAGTGCTCCGCAACCGGTGTGCCGTGAGCCGAATACAGGTGTGCTGCGGCCAAATAAAATGTATTTGAAATTTTACAATTTTTCATTAGGTATTTAATACACAATGACAAATTATTTTTCAAAATATTGTACAGAATAATTATTATAACTAAATATTTTTTCAATGGTCTCCCAGCGCCTGGTGCCAACTGTCGAAAACTGCGTAGTGTGATTTGTACACACTATGGCCGCACCGAATTAGTCATAAATAAAAAAAAAATACCCTTATGCGCGTCAGAAAGAGTTGCAAAAAGGATGTTTGGAAATGTACCAAAGGATCAACCTTAGTACAATTAAATAGAAACAATTAATTGTGGATCTGGCCCAACAACATTTAAGTATGCTTCAGCAGAAAT
>JAGVSQ010003670.1:0-21015 GCA_022683975.1 Rhyacophila evoluta
CGCCTGATTAAGACCAGGTGTGAGGACAGGGCGGGTGGATGGTGGGCACTCTTATTAAGTATAAAACATAGATTTTCTAATCTAAGCTGATATTGTTTTATTAAAATACCTTGATACGAAAACTTTTTTTTAACGAATTTTTCTTAAATTTATTAAGTCTTATTTAAGAAACGTTGGTGAAACTTATTCTAATCGAGTATATTTATTGTAACAATATTATTTTTGTTTCTACGTAAAAAAACTATTCAGACCTTTTGAAACACTATCTAAAGTCACATCAGATTTTTTAATGCAGAGGAAATTTACAAAATAACAAAATCATTGATGCTAATAAAAAATATGCATCAACATACTCTTTAATTAATGTATAAACTATAGATTATGTAACGGTAGAAAAAGAAAACAATAAAAAAAAATTGTGAAACTTGTTATTAAAATAACATTTTAACAAGCAATATTTTTTTTTGAAAATCTCATTTCGATTTGATACCAGAGAATCTTACTCATTTATTCAACTTTGTCATTATCATATATTTGAGGACAATTATTTTCGTATAATTGATTAGTGTTGAAAAACACAGCTGACAAAAGTACGATTTAAACGACTATAAAAAATATCAGTAGGTCTCCTTGAGGCGAAGGCTTGGATAAATCGCTTGCGGACCACTCGAAGAAAGTCTTTGGATCGCTATTCCAAGGAGCATAGGTTACTGTTACTAACCACTAATTTAGACTAAGCATTTCACTAGCAAAGATCGATTATTAGAGAGAAGTGAACGATGTTTAGCTAACCAGAAATGATATTACACATCTATACTTTTATCTAAAGAAATCTATTTTGATTCTCGTAGTTTCCGTAATGTATTTTATACGTACGCGGAAAATAAATCAAGGAAAGACCGGTTTATATTCTAATAAATGTTCTACTCTACTATTAAAGTACTGTTAAATCGTAATTTCCTTGACCTATTTGGCTAGGAAAACCTCAAATGTATTTAATATTTGTAATCGAATGAAATATTATCGGGCCAAATATATTGTTCGCATAAACACGGTCAATGGACACTAAATTATCATAGGTCACTTCTAAAAGCAATTGGATTTATAATTTTATATATTGCTTAAGAGATCTAAAAAATCTCTTGAATAATTATTAGATCAAATTCATCTATTGCTGATGAGGAAACATTCTAAAAAAGACATTAATTAACACATTTACATATTGTATCGATTGAATATTTATACATACTTCTATTGTTGCTTATTTAAATACATGAATATTGAGAGATTGTGTTTTTTTTTTGAAAAAGTTTTATCCAACTATTTTAAGGATAAATACATATTGATTTTTTTTACTCAATACTGAATACATTGTTGTTCTATTGGTGTCGTAAAGGGAAGTTCTATAAAATCAGTTAACTAGAACTGAATTATAAATGGATTAAGCGGGTACTAATTATTTATCATGAAAAATAAATTGCAAGGATAATAATAACATTCACTTAGAGAGACTTTGCAAAAAACGAATTCGTTATTTTTATTATTATTTAGACTACAAAAATGAGATTAGAAAACTATTCTTTCTGAAGACTGCATTATCAATTAATCTTCATAAAAAGTAAATATCTATAATAAAAATTGAATGATTTGATAAATTTCATGCATAGGCGTGAATTAATCTCAATTTTTGTGATTGACAACCGCGATGTATTTTCACTTCCAGGGGATGTCTTCAGAGACCGTTATTCAAAATGTATTAAACAGAATCGGGAAAAAGGTAGGCCTTTTGGGGTTGGCATGTGATATTTTTTTATTTATTTATGCAAATCAGTAGAATATTTGCATGTAAGTACTCAACGTATATATAGATTAAAAACGTATTATTAGACATCGTTTTATGCATATACACGTCGTATAAATTGTACTGAGTACAGTTTTTTTTTTTCAAAATACTCTTTCTTTTAACATGTCTGCTTCGAAAGTGGAGCATATGAGTTTTAACAGTGTGAATGTGGCCTCTTTACATTATGGAGTATTATTCATTTCCGCCTTGATGAAACTTATTTTTGGCAGGTATTATTTACGAGAAGTGGTTGATTCTGTATCTTTTGATTTAAACAAATTCGGCAGCTGTAAGAATTGGATTCGTAATTTCCGGTTTCGAAGCGCGCATGTTGACCTCTCAGCTACCAGGGAGACGAATTCCTAAATTAAAAAATATTTTTATTTTCACCAAAAGATTGCATGCAGCCATTATTCGAAGCTATCTACAATACATTGATAACATAAAAATAATGAATTGTTTATTATATACACCAAATATGAATGTATTAGAATAAATGTATTTTATCATTGAGTATTTTTCATCATTTAATGTTCATATATATTTGATAAAGTTAGAAATTCCATAAAAGTTTCATCATTAAAATGTGTACACATTACATATCACGATATATTGTTATTGACGATTTGATTTTTGGCATTTTCAGGGAGTATAAGCACATGTGTGGAGATGCGGTGGGTATTGAAGGGGAAAATGTAGTGTGAGCATGAACAATACAAAGTCCCAGAATAACGAAACCAAAACAATTTTCAAGTATTTGTATATATTTTAATATGTCAATGATATCTTTGTGATAGATATACATCGCCGTTCTGTCAATGTACATTAGTGTAAGTCTCACGTTTCGTCTTCATTGTATGCTTACAGATCTCTTGCGTACGTGTAGCCTAAATATGTTGAAATATGACACCGAGAGCTTAATATGATATTATCAAACGGATATACATATTAAAATTGGATGGTTTTGTTCGTTTTATTTATTTTGTATTCACGGAAATAAAAGATAAAATATATCATCGATTGATTTTCTCAATTTTAATAATCTAAAAGAAATATTCAAAAAAATTAAGTGAAACACGCTTTACAAAATTTATTTAAGTTTATATTTATTGAAATACATTCAAAAATTACATAAAAATATTTTATAAACAATAAAATTGTACTCTATCGAGTTTATGGTCAAAGTTAGAGGGATAAAAAGGATCGTATTGAATAAACATATCTTGTCCATATCTGATTTAGAAATGTGCTAGTACGTTTATATGCATACACAATAAAAAAAATTACCACCCGTATAACACCAGAGACAATAAAATAAACATAAATCTTGTAGCTTCGCGTTACAAGGGTTATTTTATTCACAGTGTCAATTATGGTGGTTGTATTTCACCACGCTTTGCGGATATCGGTGTATATTTCGGTTTAGTAAAAGATTTTTTTTATGTATTAATAAAATATTTATTTTGTGTGGCTATTTGAATAAAAAAACATATATTTGACTTTTAAATTTGTATATGAATAAGTATAAATTTTAGTTCCAAAAACTGACACTGTTTCGTTTTATTTATACAAAATGTTGGCATTATTTTTTGAAAGAATATGTTTGTACGTTCCGTTGTTGTATTTGTTTTTATATACTCATTTTTAACGTTTATATGTTGCTAGTGGAAATTTTTAAAACAGGTACATTCTGAGTTTTTTTTTTGGTATTCATCAAAAATATTTTTCTTACATGAATATGACAATTTTAAATGGTCAAATTTCTAATTTTAAGTTGTAATATATTATGAATTGTTGTAATAATATTTCTACATTATTTTTAAAAATCTTTTTTATAATATAATCTATACTATATTTTACAGGCATTTCGTAAAAAGTATGAACATTATAAATTCTTTAATATGACAATCTGTTATACGTTGTAGGTACAAATAAATAAACATATTTATATATATACATAAATTCTTAAAGACGGATATTAGTATTATTTAAAAAATATAATACGCCAGATTTATTATCCGGCATTGCCTAGGATAGATTTAAACTCATTCTTGATTTAAAGTAATTTTATTCATTCTGTTATTACAAGTTCACATCAATGATAGTGTACAATATTTTAGTGTCTTATTGATCGCTTGTGATAATTTTCATAGTTGAAAGTACAACATATGAGTTGAAAATGCTAATCATATTGACATGTAAAATTTTCATATCGTATTGTTCATTACTTTGGAAGAGTTTTTGTGACAGACAGACATACATTATCTGTTTTATGGTATGGATGTGAATGAATTTTTCTCGTTTTATTTCTTGGTTGATACAGATTTCCAATTCACTGTAGGTGTTGTTTAATTACGGTCATATACTGTTTGTGTGTGCTATAATGTCACCTTCAATGTTTTAATGTGGCGCTCATTTGAATAGGTTTGGAGATCACTGCTAGAAAGAACAGAAAATGTTTATTTGAAATATATAGGCTAATGAAGAGTTTGATTTAATACAAATAAATAAAGTTAAAATATAATTTAAAGATTTTACTTATAATATCTTATTTACTAAGTTTATGATTTAGTCATGTATGTAATTTATGAAAATAATTTATCTTTCATGAAAAAAAAACGGTAAATTATTCAAGTATCAAATTATATTTGGAATGAATTAACTGTTTTATAAAAATAATTTTCTTTCAAACGTATCATTAAAATAATACTGTTACATATCCATTTTTGATAATATAAGAAGAGAATAATATTTTCATGAATATTCTGCTAAAATCGAACTGAAAAAATTATATTATCTGATCTGATGTTTTTTCTACAATGATAAAATGGTGCATCCACCAATACTTCATTATTATCGAAATACAATATGAAATTTGAATAAAAAAATCTTAAAAATAAATTTTAAAAAAGATTTGTGTTTCAAAAATATATAACTCAAATCACGTTTCCACATTCTTTTCTTTTTTAACATACTAAAGTGTCTGGCATTATCACAGTCGCATTTAAATACAAATTCATTCTGTTCTCTACAATTATAATTATATATGAATTAATATTTATAATTTTACGGAAGTAAAATATTCTAGACATAGAAAAATAATCATTCGTAGGCCGATCACATCACTGTAACTTTTATAAAGTCTCCATTCTCATTATATGAAGAATGCCTGAAAACCGAACTAATTGACAAATCTTATACATCAATAAAACATTGCTGTCAGCTTTTAGATATAAATAGTGTCCCAATAAGCTGACTTTTTAAAAAAAAATTGCCATTTTGAAAATGATTTTTTTACCATTTTTACGCAATCGATTTTATATCTTTCTATAATTTAACCTCGACGTTTAATAATGGCAGAACACAAAAACATCTACTTTTATTTTGTCAGCTCATTTTAGGATACCCTTTATAATATATATTCAACCAGTGATATCTGTTTTCTTGCAATTTACACTCTTGTTGCACCATTCGCTTTGACCTCATACTCTTGTACATCAACACTCTTCATCGGCAAATCTAAACCTTCAGCCAGAGCAAGCGATTCTTTTCTTTGTCGCATATGGTAAGAGTCTCTATTGTGCAAACTGACACTTCTTGATCGAATAATTTCACTTTTTACCGACTCGACACTTTGACTGCAAATGTATCGTTGTGTATATCTTTCCCGTTTCATTGCAGCGATATTTACGCTCTTCATCCGATTTTCATCCCCCCTGTACGAATAAGCATAGCAAGAATTGTACTTCTCGTAACGCAATGGTCCGCAACAGGATTTGGAGGTGATGATGGCTTTGAATCCAGCGCGAAACTTGCGGTTGAAGAAGGCGTAAATGATGGGATTTATGCAGGAGTTGGATGCTCCCAGCCATTGAGTGACCGGAATGAGAGTCGTGATGATACTGTCTGCGCTGTCCCAATCCGAAGATAGGCTGAATTTTATGATGCAGAAGAGGACGTATAAAGGCAGCCAGGAGAGTGCAAATGTGACGACTACGACGAACAACATCTTCAGGACCTAAAATATTTAATAAAATATAATTTAAAAACTTCATTTAAATAACAACATTGTGATTTATATTTATTCAATATCTTAAACAGTTATTAAATGATACACGAGACTGTAGAGGGAAATATTAAATAATTCTACGAGAAAATACGTGACTTAAAATTTTCATGTAAGTAAATAAATATGCTACTAGCCAGTTCGTTAAAGAGGTTTAAATACTATTATATCGTTTTTTACTTAACCATTCTGTGAATTACTACATAATATATTTTAAATGACTAATCCTAGCTCTTCAGGTATAATCCTTGCTCTGGATCAAGTTAATCCACGTGAAAAGGATTGTAAGAGCTTTATAGGACCAAGTAGAAAAACAGTTGAAAAATATTGCTAGATTTACGATTTTGCTTTCGTTCATGTATGAATTTTGTCGCCACAAGTTATTGTATAACCAAAATATTAATTTTACAGTGGTATCATGAATACAAAGCCCAAAGAGATTCTCGCACAAAAGCCATTCGCGCGATGCATATTCTTAGTAATACATGTATTGTTATGAATTATCATGTTTTATTTTTGTTTTTTAATAAAACTACGCACATGTATGTTATAAATGTAAAATGATCTACGATTTATCATAATACCTATTTTAAATGATATGCGATATTTTTTAACCATATCTGCTCTAAATATGGATTAGATGAATCTCGAAATGGTAAAGACTTACAAGTTACACTACATATTGTTTTTCGCTGGAACTGATTTTAAACTAGTGGCTAAATAATTGATCTGGCATATACTGCTGTATTGTTGAGCTAAAAAAGTCTTGTTTCTGTGTTATTTATTTTATGAAATAATTTGTGTATTTTATCGAGTAAACATTGTTATTTGAAATTTTAACTCATTCTTCGTGTTCTAAATTTAGAACAAAAACTATTTATTTTATTACTTATAGTTATAAAAACGTATTGTAAAAAAACAAATGTCATAGAGCTATCTTTAAGCATATATTCTAACAGCAAATAAGAGTGCTTCTCAAATTATCACATATATCGCAGATCCAGAAATATACTGTCATGTGTCAAAATACATAGTCCACTTCCAGAAAAGCAAAAGCAAACCTTTGATCTATATCACTGTGCTTGATTTACTATGTATTGTCTTTATTATTGTGTTTGTCTTTGAAGATTTAAGAAGAATTACATCGAATTATCGTTACTAGAGTACTCTTCTTTACATATTACTCAATTCATTAAAGAATACTGTTTTTTTTTGTATATTTGTGTGTTCTTCTAAGATAAGGAAAAAGATGTAGTTTGACTTCATTCAAAACTCAAAAGAGCCAACTGCAGACTACGTCAGTGTACTTCTGGTGTGATACTTGAAAATAATTTAAGGTTAATTTTTATTATTATTTAATATTAATGTGTTCGTAGAATTCTTCAGACCTTAACTTTACTCCTATTAATTATCAGCTGTCCACACATCTCTCCGGGCATTCGTCTGAGAGCTACCCTCCTCCAGATTTGGATATAGCATGCCGAAATCACTGCAAGCGGTAGCAAATAGCACACGACCAGATTTGCCAAGACAAAATATAATTTCTCGCTCTGCTGACTCGGCCACAACTCCGTACAAATCTGGAATAATAAAATGAAAATTAATTAGTCATATATCTTTTTATCAAGTGAATTCAAAATGAATTAGTTCTCTAAAAATTTTTTTTGCGTACGTTTGATAGATATAAATGTGGTGAAAAAATCAACTTAGTGTATTACTATATAAGATGTATTTTAAATGATTTAAATTATATTCATTAGTAGCTTAAATTTAATGAACGTATTGAAATAATTCAATGTCGAGTATTTAAATTCATATTTAGATAATTATAGTAAGCTATAATTATTATGAAAGGCCATGTATTATTTTTAAATAATCCTAGTGATAATTCGTAATATTTAAAATATTACTTGATATCTAATTTGATAGTTTCCTCGATACTAAAAAGGTTAGCGTACGCGCCTCGCATCCGGAAAATGCGGGTTTGATTCCAACATGCAAATGCAGGACTAAATGCTCATTGGGTCCAGCAGTTGTCTGAAAACAAGTCTTTATGAATTATAATTATATCAAAGCATTTCTTAATATTGCGGAGATACATATACTCCACTTTCAGAGCGGGCATCTCCGCACTAAGTAGATCAACAAAAAAACTGTATCGCATTTAATGAGTGATATATTTAAGTAAATATAAAAGCTGATGATACAGTCTGACACTATGGGTTTTAATATAATTTGAAATTCACAATATAGATCATACATTATATATTTTATAACAGAAGAATTCTTGTTACATTTATCTTAAATTTTATTGGAATTATCTTAAATTAGTTTATCGACTATATAACATGAAAAAATATGAGAAAATGTTTAATTTGAATAGGTTTCTGAATTTTCAAGCTAAAAAAATATTTGTAAGGACTTATTTGCTGCTAATTTAAATGTTCAAAACGAAAAATCAATTTTTTATCTTGGAATCTAATCATTTACCGATGATTTCGGATTTGGGATAATTTTATTTACACTTCGCAGCAAGACGAAAGATTTCTACGGTGAATTTTCACAAAGATATTAAGTTCAATTGTGAAAGATTGGATACAAAAAGAACGCTATGAATTTTACCTTGACACTTTGTCAAGAGCAATTGTTAGGCAAATTTATTACATTTCAAGTGAAAAAGTTCAAAGTCTTATACGTAAGCTGAACAAATAAATTCGACAGCAAAATATACTGCAGGAGCTTTTATGACTGAAAATAAAAATTGAGGTGCATTATTTGGTGAAAAAATCTCTTCAGCCGCTTAATGTCTTTACGACATACTTCAGTTAAGAATTTTGTTATTATTTTTCAAAATATATTATTACTTTGGTGTATACTGAAAAGGTTCAAAGACCTTTGATACTAGCCACAATAGGGCACATAAACAATGTTTTCTTTTTATTTGTGTGATATTCATTTTAAGCTAGAGCGAGTAACAAAAATGTGAAGTACAGATAAATTGTACATTATACTTTTGAGAATAGGCATTTTATAGTTTCTTTAGACTGAGCAATATATTGTTCTGCAACATATTGAAGGTATATTTCTAATTTTTTAGGCAATAAGGAAATTTAATTCAATGTTTTCTTTTTAATAAAAGAATATTATCGTATGTTGTTTGAAATTATTAATCATACTCGTATGTATACATAAAATACATTGTTATTCAAATTTAATATCTAACGAGTATATCAATAAGGGTTTAGAATTTCCCAATTCTGACTGGGATACCGATTCCGACTCCAGTTTTATTTTATTTTATAATTTACCACGTGTACCTAATTCATTTACTTTCATTTACTTACTGATAATTATACAGGTATACATTCAAAAGTAAGTATAATACAACCGTACTCAAACAAATTAATAATATAAAACAATAAATATTATGTATTAAGTAATATTTTATAAAATAATTAAATAAAACTTTTAAATTACTTGGGTAAAATACACAATAAAAAATTAAAAAAAGCACTTGAATAAAAAAAGAAAGTCTTCAGTCGGTAGATTTTTTATTCCGCTTAAAATCTTACAACTCCGTGACTCCGACTCTGACACCAACTCTTGTTATAATTAAATAAGTGACCATCAAAGAATCTAAGATTTCTAGAGTTTAATACTGTAACTTGTACTTACATAATATTACCGGAAAATTGACGTTTACATCTATAAAATCAAACAGTATTTTAAATTATTATTAATTTATAAATATTGTAGATGAGCTATTTTTTACTCGTACGTACATCGATAAAGAACTTCGAGACGAATCGCTTGCGATAATATTCCGTTCGATGCTTTAGCGCAGCGCTCTTCAACCTTTTTACATCCGTGGACCGGTAAAAAATGAGAAATTGTTCGCATACTGGTAATGCAGAGGTAACCATTATTTATACATTTTTGTTCATAGCATTGCCAATACTCATAATTGTTGAGTGTAACATTTGTTAAGAAGTGTTAACCTTTTTGCGAAATTGAAGGCGGATCATATTTATGTTGAAAAACACTGCTTTAGTATATTTTCATGTAAAGGTTTCGATTTATCGCCGTATAGTATGGACGTCTTTTTTCTGCTGTGTTTTATTATTGTTTGGTAATGTTGCTAATTGTCACTATTTGAATGAGTCTATTTCGAGAAATTAGAAGTATTTGTTGCTTGAAAAAAAATTGTGAAATATATAATATGAAAAATCTAAAATAAAGATCACTCAGACAATAACATCGAGCCTAAGGAATAATTTGCCATACGTTTCCACACTATGGCACGCTAATAACCGATATATTCGTTGAGTGAAGCATGACCATAGAAGAAATGAGGGCACCGATTCAATTTTGTATGCGATTTAAAATCTGACATCATTTAAACGCATGGATGAATGAGAGATAAATGTATACTTTGATATCAGATTATTAATAAAGTTTTTCCATATAAGTAATTTAAAATTCGACAATGCTTTTTACAGATGAAATTGTGATAAAACATTATTTTAAAATTACAGGTTAAAGTTATGAAAATAAAAAACCACTATTCAAAAGATTTATAAAACTGCCTAAATCCCAACTAAAATTTAAAAAAAATCAAGCTTAAAGAAGCTATTTCAAAGTACACCTACGTTCTTAAAACATTTGCCCACTTAATAAGACCACCACTAAAAGTGCAGATACTTACTTATCATTCGATACATTAAACCCGTTCTATATTTTATGTAAACTTATTTGTATAATAAAACCCTAACGATACGAAGATATATTACTTCTGTATTGACGTTAAAAATATAATTTAAAAAAGCTTTTGGGTCACTTGTATTTTAGAAGTTTGATCAAAAGAACATTTATGTTGAGTAATTAAATTTATGTCTTCAAATATACTAATTAATGTATTGTTGTGTATTTCATTTTTTTTTTTTTAATTTCATAAAAGGTATCCAAGTCGAGAAAATACTTACATATGTACAATATATACAACTTAGAGGTGGAGTCTATCATGGAAAATCATCTAATTGCTGATTTAGTTAAGCCCTAACATAATGTTATGTTGGGTTAGGTAAGGTTAAGTTACAACAGTCATAAACATACTGCTTATTTGTAACATTTTACGTGAGTTTTATATTAATATGATTTTATTTGAAGAATCGCGACAGCAGAGCGACGGTGTCAAAGCGAACGTAACAGAGATGCAAAATAGCTATAAATAGGTGAATGAGCAAGTGAGCAAGTTCGGTAGCCCGATAACGCGTTGTCGTAACAAAAACTTGCTCACATGCTCATTCACTAATTGCATCTCTGTTTCCGTTGTCTTGTCACCGTCGCTCTGTTATCGCCTCATCTATCGTGCCCGCAGCCTAGGAAATAGCCAAAACGTTTAATTTCATATTTGATTTTTTTCTGTATTTTTCATTTGAAATTAAAATGATAACCGATCAGCAACTGATAGTCTGTAAAACAGAATAAATGCAGACAGCATCGACATCGATGATATTGCGATCAATGTCCTAGTGGTAGAATTTTTGCATTTGATATGATTCTTCGAGATATATATCAATAGAAAATTGACAATTTACGTGTGTTTTTTTAAATTCATCATATTTATTAGTCTAATAAAAGAGAGTATGTCGTTTTATCATTGAGTATGAAATCCGTATGAATAAAACTTTTAGTTATATTTATGATTTTCGGGAAACACATTTCATGTTAACTTGCTATACTTTAAGCACTATAATCTCGCACTACCGCACAAACAATTATTAATAGATCGATAGGCGTGGAGTAAATAATTGAACGAGACGTAAGTGGGCGTATGACAAAAGCTTTCAATATCAGCTTTTAACCCTTTAAAAATAAAACTTGTATATTGACGTACGTACTACATAATATGTGTTAAATTAAAAATGTCACATACTAAAAAAAGGTCGGGCAATTCAACGAAGTAAAGGCTCTACACCTTTTATTTTTTCTTTTTATGAGAAACCGATTCACTACAAAAATATATTGTCCGATGATCAGGTCTGGCAAAAGCAATTGCAGCGCCGAAGAATTTATGGCAACACTTCATTGCTTTGAAAAGTTATATGCAAAAAATCTTTTCCAAAGTAAATTTTTAACTCTTCTTCTTTTATATATTTTTATTCTAAAAATTGTGTTCCGAGATTTTTCAAAAGTTACATAAAAAACAACTCTACATAAATCTAGTCGCAATGGTCTTTTTAAGTATTCAGAATAGCTTGTCAGTAAATCGACACTATTTTATTGTCTAGTGAAAATGTCTAAGCGCATTTTTTTTTGAGTTTTTCAACATTTTGTACCTGCAAAAACTCTAAAAGGAGGTTTTAAGGGAAAATATAGATTGATTAAACGATTGATTTTAAGCTTACTTACCGTTACAGCATGAACCTAATACTTTTACGAGCAAAAGTAAAATTTTACGTGCAAGAAAAATGTATTTTTTATAAATTTTTAATTATTTTGAATTAGTTTTATAAACGTACTTATTTTTGATTTGGTTGCTTAGCAATGTGAAAACTTGTTGGTTTAATTTATTTTAACGCTCTATCTAGCGCGGTGAAGTTATTAACACCTGTAAAAAAGCATAAATTAGCACAATAAAAGAAAAAGTTTTTGATAATTTTAAAGCCTGCGTTGAAAATTTCAGCTCCACTTTATTTTTGAGATTGCTTCACGCTTGACCAAATTGAGAAACGTCTTTATAGCTTTCACTTAGTAATTTTCCGAACGATTGTGTTACATTTCAATTTTATTATATGGAAGAGAAACGTTTTCTGTCGTCGTAACTTATCTCATAGAAGTCGTTTGAATAATTGTATTGGAAGGTTTTAACGGAGACACTAAAAATGTTAAGGTAATTTGTCGGAATTTTTTTTCATCATAACGTCGTGAGAATTGTTTTAACAACGCAATAATGATATATTCTTCAAACGATTCGTTGTTATTTGTTACTTTACATCGTTTTATTTATTGTACTATTCCATAAAATTGTATTTATGATGTTCAAATTCAAATACTATTATAAAATTTTATTATTATTAATATTATGTCATTAAAAAACTTATATGCATTTAAAATAATATAATTAGAAAAAATCTATCAAATTATTTTCTTTATACCATGTTCGTTCCCAAAGTGGAGCATATGAATCTACACAAAGCGAAAGCGTCTTGACAGATTATTTTTCAAGAAAATTGTTTGTCGAACAATTGTTCAACCCAATGGGCATGCAGTCCTGCATTTTTGGATTTTTAGAAATTCTACAGATGGGGAATCAAACCCGCATTACTCAGATTGCCAAGCGCGCACCCTACCAACTATTATTTAACTATTATTACTACCTATTATTATTCAATTATTAATATTTTGACAGACAATTTCAAGTTTAGGCAAACATTTGAACAGTGATGCGTACATCATTGATAGTGATGTAAGAACAAAAACTATTTCGCATATTAAGTTACAACATATCGAATTTAAAATTGCTAAATGCGTAAGTAACAAACTTACTTTAGAAATAGATAGAGATTTTTAGTGCATGGTCAACCACTGCAAAATTATTAATTTTGTCATTCATATATTAACTATTTTTCTTAATTTCTTTTGTCGTATATAATGTCGAAAGTAGAAAACCAACGAACGCTATCCTCAGTTTTTTCGAAATAACCTTTTTTCCAATAATCATTATTTCTACAATTTAATACACACATACTAAAAAGGATGTAAGCTATAAATGCCGAATTAGTATTTAAATTAAGCTTTGACGTTTTAATTTTGAACTTTTCATAAATCGATAAGATACCTTAAGTATGCACTTAATTAAATATATTGGTTCAGATTTGAGCCTATAATTGAAAAGACGTTCCTTTGTTAGCACTTTACGAGGCTTATATAAATTAAATAAACGTATAGTTTTGTGCAATATTGTGATATAGTTGTGTATTGCTGAGTTCTTAAAAATGACGAAACTTCAATATAAAATATTATATTTGATCATAACCACAATTGGAGCTTTAGAATAATAACTATTAGAATGTTTGAGATTTAAAGATATTTGGTAGCTTACCAGCAAGTGAAAAAACAAAAATAATATTTCTCGATTTCTCCCGTCCTGAATTTTGTTTACCTCCTATTCTCTAGATTCTGGATCTAGATATACCACTTAGACAGATATATAAAAGCGAGGAATAAAAATAATAAGTCCCATATGAGTAATGGCTCGCCGCACACAAAAAAGCATCTGTTTATGCAAAAAAAAACCTCCTCCGACATATTTTATTCGTAAATTATTAAATTTCAAGGAATAAATTGGAAATTAACGTGAAATGCGAGAGAGAGAGCACACCAATTATGTTGGATTTTCTAATTTAAGTGGGAAAATTTTAAGTCATTGTTTTTCTCTGTTAGGATTTTTACGGTTCAGAACTCCGCTGTAATGAACATGCTCAAATTTTTGGAAACAAAAAAAAGCGAAATGCTTTCGTCATTTTACAATTTCCTTTGTTCGGTGATTATAAGCCTTATTTTTTGTTAAAACAACCTTTGCGATTATCTCGAGTTTGCTGAGTTCAAATTTCAGATGAAACAGAATGCAAACTCAATTAATTTTGAATTCTCCGGCGCGAAGATTAGATAATGAACCACAATAATAATAATACAGACTTTTTAACACAACCCAATTTTTAAAACAGAAAAATGATGAATTACTTAAAATTATTTTTTCTTTGAAATAGCGTGATGATTTTTTAACTAAAAATATCTTTTTTTGTTCCATTGAAATATTTAACACTATACGCTAATATTATTTTTCTATAGATGAATAGTTTTTATGTTACATAAACCATTGAAATAATATTTATGGAAAGCATATCTACTATTTTTTCCCTATATTCAGTATGTGGACTACATGGGTAATTATAATGTGGTGATTAATAAACATCATAAAATATGTTGCAAGATAATTGCCGAAATCTTTAAATAGTCATATATTATAATTAATAAGAAAATCGATTATTTCAGCAGTTTTTCAAAATGTCTTTCTAAATCATGAAATTATTATTTAGTGAAAATATGAGGCTATATGTATAGCGTACGCGCCTCGCATCCAGGGAATGCGGATTCAATTCCAACATCTGTAAAATTTAAAAAATCCAAAAATGCAAGACTGGATGCCCATTGGGTTCAGCAATTGTCTGACAAACAATTTTCGTGTAAATAATTAGATAAAACGTGTCTTCAGATTACGGGGATCCATGTGTTCCTCTTTTGAACGAACATGGTAAAAGTATAGAATACAAAAATATCAAATAACTGTTTACTAAATACCTTTTATGCAACCCATTATACAACTTTTCATATTCATAAAGTAAATTGGACACAGATATACAAAATGATCGTTGTTAGCATTTGCTGCAAATGGCGATATTTATATGTCGAGTAATTAAAGGATTAGAACTATTCGCTATAAATACAAATGGCTAAACTAATATAATTTAATCATATTTCGCGTTTATAATATGAAAACATTACGGGAATCGAGCACATTAGTAAATTGCAATTGAAATAGAAAGCAAAAGTTAACAAATATTATCATAACATGTTATGTTATCAGCTGTCAGTCGTGGATACAATTTTCCTTGATGCCAGCTTACTTTGAGTGTTCTCTCAACAAATAGAGAAGTTTATTGCTCTTTGTAAGCTCGAGAAACATTGTTCTGTAGGAAATACCTACTAAGTGTACGCTGAAATTGAAACTGTTCCTCTGTGAAGTCGATTTAATGTTGTGGAATTAAAGCTACTTTTAGATACTCCGAAATTATCTAGTATCTCAGTTGCTTCTATATAATTTAAGGAAGCAGGCATACGGTAAATATTCAACAAATTAAATATGTTCGTATCTTAGTATGTATTACTACACCCGTTAAATTAATGTCTAAACAACTGTATCAACTTAAAAGCAAGTTTTAAATTATTTCATATTTGATATACATAAATAGTATTAATCGCTTTAGGTTGTCATATTATGACTAGAGACTCGTCGCCCCAGATGTTTGTAATGGCCATGCCATTTTTTGAACTCAAAAAATTTTACTTAAATCAAATTGCGTTGAGTACGTCTTACATATAAAACATATTCAATACATTATAACCATATACTGAACCATACTCAATCATCAATTCCTCATGCTAAGTGCCAGAGAATCGCCATCAACTATAAATGAAGATATAAAAGAGATGGTCTGATTGAATTATTTATTACTGGGCTTGATTATGTTCATACCTTCAGATACTTAATTCGATTTACATATATTTGATCTTCATCGGGTAATATAAAGAGTTGAGATATAGTCAATGAAGCTTTTTAAAAGCTATATTTAAGGTTTAGTTTATGCATTTCACAGTCTTATACGACGTGAGATCTTTAAATATTAACAGAGAATCCTTATTGTGAGCTTTTATAGAATACTAATAGTTAAACGCAACAAATAGGGTATACCATACGATTATGTGAGAATAAAGTTTTTCTTTGAAAAGAGGGATATATGGTATTGAAAGAATGAGACAAATAGCTATTGTATCGTGAATTTATAATGGTTGAGAGGAAAAAGAGAATGGTGCGCGGTCGTAATGTATAAAATCTAAATGAAAATAATATGTTTTGTGGTAGAAAGCAATTTAACTTTATCATGCGCTACAATTATAATATTAATGTTTTTAATAGAGTGTGTTTATTTTATTTCTGTGTAGTTATACTGAATTCTCATAATCCATCTAATAATAATAACAGAGTTGCGTTCTCGGTATGCTAATTTAACTAAATATTATTTAGTTAGTTATAAACAAGACGTACGCGAAATGTACATATGGTTGTTAATGTAGGTATTATGTAATAAAAGCAAATTTTATACAGTACTAGTAGTTAAGTATGTTCGCAGAATGATTCACATAGTTTTGAAAAGTTTATGTTATTGCTAAGCATGTAGTTATTTCTTTATTTATTCATGATTGTACAAAGATTTTTACTTGAGAAAATCTAAAGAATAGCTAAAGAAGTTGTATTTTTACGTTGAGCTGTGTGAGTGCTTATTTTTATTTTAATTGGGCTTTTATTGATATCCCAAATTACAAATTCTGCTTTATCATATCTCAAAATAGGTCATATAGCTTTCCTCACTTTTAAAATTTCCACTCCAGAAAGAGAGTAAGGTAAATAAATAACATGAAAGTTTAGCTTGATTTTTTTGCTCTATAATTGACTCTTAACCGAATAATCAAATATATTTATAGTCACTGGTTGACAACACGTATAATACATTTATTAAAATGTTGAAGAGAACCAAAAATATTGAGAAATTGATGAAAATAAAATACTTTTTTTTAATGAATTATTTCATCATTTCTCTCGAAAATGCATTTAATTTTCTTTAATGTCCTAATACTTTTTTTTATTAGGTTTTTGGGCGTTTTAAACAATTTAACAATTGCATGATACGTGTTGTCAACTTATGGCCATCGATATAATAAATATTATAATATCAAATATAGTAATAAATTAGATTGCCTTTACGCTTGTAAAATATATTTTAAATATTTATGTAACGCTGAAAGAAAAGAAAATATCCAAAATAGACAATAACACTAGTCTTGATGAAGAAAAATGGTACAAAAAACTCAATATGTTTTTTTTTATCAAAACTACAATAAACTTTTACTTGATGAAAATAAAGTTATACGAACGTGTATACAATATAAAAATATATTATCAAGTTTCTCCTTAGCCTACAAAAAACTTAAGGTACTTATTCAATGTGTCTTGTGAAACTTTGCATTTGACAGCTCTTAACAAGTGACAAGTATAAGGAGTAGTGATACCCACATAGTAGATTCAATCAATAGAACTCAGTTCCTTACGTGAATGTTTAGTTTAATAATTGAAGTCTTGGTTAGTGATTAGCTAACGATTTTAGCCTTCAGCTATCTAATTTGATAAAGCAATTGTGGAAATAATGCTACGTTGTAAAATCTAACAAGTATTAACTGTACTAATTGGGATGGCTAAGGTTTATCTTCGAAAATGGTATTAGACAATACAAAGTATTTTTTAAATATGTATTGGCATTAGGCTAATAAGACAAAAGCTTAATTGGTGATTGATTTGTAATCGTTAATAATAATATTAGTATGTCTCAGGTAACAATAATGTTATATATGTATGTTTCTTAATTAATAAACATTAAGAAACATGGCTTTGGTAAACGCATCTATGAATTTTCTTTATGATGTATTATTTTTGTTTAGTATTAATGATGGTTAATGATGCCAACTATGAA
This sequence comes from Rhyacophila evoluta, assembly GCA_022683975.1. Taxonomy (NCBI): domain Eukaryota; kingdom Metazoa; phylum Arthropoda; class Insecta; order Trichoptera; family Rhyacophilidae; genus Rhyacophila; species Rhyacophila evoluta. Next base: position 18,278 of record JAGVSQ010003670.1, read on the forward strand.
TTAGCATATTACCAAAGAAAGGGCAAATTGATAAAAAAAACCTTACGCACCAATTTTTCGTTTATATAATTTACGACCCACTAAGAAAGGCCAAACAGTTGTCGTTGTAAAGTTGAGATATCAAAAGCTAATCATTTTCATTATTTCCCTATTTATGTTGATGTATGAGGGCTGCCAGGCTGTGATTGGTCACCTGCTGTATATGTATATAATATATACACATATATAATTTTAACATACATTTATGGTCTAATTATGATTTAATGCGACCAGTTCATTCTAAAACCCTTTTTATCTTTGGAGTTTTGACATCAAACGGAAAAAGACTTATATTCATGTATTTCTTTAGGGGATCAGAGGGATGATTTTCCTAAATCAACAAAAACGGCCATATCAAATAATAGTACATTATATAAAGCTAGAATATTTATTGTATTTGAATAAAGTTTTATATTTATGATTATACTCGTACCATAGTAAATGTGTACACATGTGTGTATATCTGGCTAATAATAAAACAAATTAATATCACTCAAATTACGATTAAGAACTGATATTTTTTCTATAAAAATAGTAGTTATCATTTAATATTAAGAATATAATATTATTAAAATCGTGAATTTTACTGTCTACGTTTGACTTTTTTAATATTAAATATCAAACTGTATATATAAGATTAAATTTAATATGCAAATGAAATCCATCAATTTATTAATTTTACGTAACCTATTTTTAGTATATATTGTCATACTATGTGGATTAATATGCTCCACAGATTAGAAAAGGAAAATTAAACATATATCATTGATATTAGAGTATATATCGAAGTTATTTTAACGTGACTTGTTGACCTTCTTTGTAACGTTTTGTGGAGCTGTTGGTGACAAAAGTTCAAAGTTTTTACGAAGTGCTTAATGTTGGTCAAGACTTAATTAAGTAATAATAAACGAATAGAGTTTGCAAAAGAAAAGCAATAAATTTCTTATGATTCCGGAGTGTATACGATAAATTTTCTTGTATTATAAACTTTCTTGTCAAATCTATGGTGTTCAAAAGCATGACAAAAATGTTCTATATATAATACTTATGTGCGCATATAAGCAATTTTAGAGATTTTGTATTCCAGATAACTTTCCTCATTACCACCTTCCATACTTTATAGCCATAATTTGCACATCCAAAAAGACGCAACATACGTAAATGTCCTTCACCAGGTTACTTAAATTCCACGAGCACACATTACATTACATGCATACACCGTATCGTATGAAACATTTGAGAAAATTGTTCAAGAAGCGTTTTCAAGCACGTATAAATGATAATAGGTCCTGTTTTTTTTAAGATACTACTACTTTAGATAAAGGTTTATTATTTTGAAATAATTATCATTGCCAGGTTGCTAAATGTAGGTGCCCACTTAACCGCACTGTAACCGAAAATTGCGGGTTGAATTCCCATAACTGCAAAAGCATTTAAAAACAATCAAAGATGCCCACTGTGTTATTGCCAACTATTGAACTTCACTGGTTTGAAGATTGTGTGCCTAAAAAAATATGTGAAGATAAATTTATACACTATGGAGATTCATTTGCTTTGATATCTGATGAAAGTCTATATGTGATGATATTTATATTCAATACTAATTAAAAAATAAATACCATTCTTTATTTTATTTCTAATATAATATTAGTAAAAAAAAACGTTGCGAAATATAGACTGAAACTTTTGTAACATCATGTTCTCTTGATTTATTACGTTGTTTGTGACTATGGTTATATTTTCCAAACTAACTTATGTTATCATTCTTGTTTTCAAAATACAGGCAGACTCTTTATTGTGTATTATTGTCATTTCTTTTCCTTCCAGTATCACGATAGAGAAAAACTTTTTCATATATGAACTATAACTATACAATAAACATTTAAGATATTCATTCTACGAGTATTTCTATATGAAGGGATGTGTAATACAATATTCTGTCTAAACAATTTTACATTTTTATCTTTGAGCAATATAAAATAATTTCAACTGAATTGACTTGTATTTTCTTATAATGATAATTGCGATACAAGTTTCAACATTTTTTCATTATTTGGATATGTTTTACTATTTTCGAATATATATTGTAGTCCATTACTACAATATATACGTATCAAATAATTTAACTGAAAGAAAATCGTTTTTCAGTTGGATAAATAGTGTTCAACATATGATTTTTCAAATCTTTGTATTTTTCATTGAAATCATTTGAATCATCGATTGCAATAAGTTGACAACACGTATCATACATTTATTAAATTGTTCAGGGGGGCCTTTTTTATAAGCTTTTATTTAGTTCTGCTTTAAAGATTCCACACCTCTTATTATTATTATTTGAAGTTAAAATTTTCATAAAGAGTAATTATTGAGAAATTAATGAAAATTAGATAGAATTTTATAAAATGAGTATAAGCATTACTACACTCCAACGTGTGGTTAATTTTATTTTTTGTCCCTATACTTACTTTTTTAAAAAGTTCTTTGGTCCTTCTGAATCGTTTAACAATTGCATGATATCTGTTGTCAACTTAAGCCAATCATTATGCTTTATTGTTGTTTCGAAAAAATAACCGGGTTGTCTCCCCGGTTAGCGCAGTTGGTAGCGTGCGTGACTGTGCAATCCGAGGAATGCGGGTTCGAATCTCCATCTGGTGTTGGATTTTTTAAATCTAACAATGCAGGACTGGATTCCCATTGGG
>JAGVSQ010003671.1:6067-21013 GCA_022683975.1 Rhyacophila evoluta
AATCGATATTTTCAAAAAACGATACCATTATAATATGTTGAATAAAGGTGTACTAATTTAATTTTTTTTGTGGTTTTCTACAATTTTTAGACATTTTTGTAACTCTCAAAAATTTAACCTCAACATTTACTAATGAAAGCAAACAAAAACATATAAACTACCATTGTTTGAATGGTTTTAACATGTGTTGCAGATGCCTTTGGAGAGACTAAGTCTTTGTAATTCTCTGTAACTGATGGGAGCTTGAAAGATTGCCGAGTACTGTACGTGGATATCTTGCATGAATTTGATGGATATACAATGTTATATGACCAATTAAGATGTAAAATGAATGAAGAGTGAGTAGAAATCCCTAACATACTAAATGGTGATATTTTGTTCTACATATATAGGAGAAATTTAAATGTAAGAGATATTTTAAGGGTGGGCTTTTCAAGAGAAATGTTCAATCCATTATTATAGTTATTAGTTAGTGTGTAAATATTAACTACTTTTTTTATTACTTTGTTAAGCAGTTTGTTTATTGGTTATCTCAACTATGTTTAAAATATGTTGAATTATAAAAATAAAATTACAAATTCAGTATTAAATTAGTATTGAAAAAAATTAGTTTTTGGACCACCATTCTTCAGTTTTGCCATAAAAAATTGTTTGTTATCAACCAAAACAAAGGATACTAAAAGAATACAATGAAGATATACTTATTTAACACTGTTTTTGATGAACATATCAAATGTTGAAATCTGTCAGAAAAACGTTGAAAAATGAACATACAAGAATATTATTTCTTGCTTTTATGGGTCTAAAACGAAAAAAATATAAAGAAACTTATATTTGAATATAAAACTGAAATAAATATAGACTGAGAGACAAACTGATGATGTGAAGAAAAAATAAATGAAGATTTCTGATACTGAAACTTAATATGCTAGTGCAGCATTGATGGTCGTTGAAAATGATGAATTTTACGTTTGGCATTCAACTTTATATATTTAAAAAAATATGTGATGTTCTACTACTGAAATATCGAAGAATACAAAAAATATTGCAAACGTTCGACCACAGCAAAAGAAAAAATCAATTTGACGTGACCTAAATCCTTCTTCGCCTTTAAAATAGATTTCAATATTTCGGCTTGACAGGATCCATTATATCAAGTGTTTTGCTGGCAGAATCATTTGTTAAGCTTAGAGACGCTAAGACCGTAGTCATATTGGATCGCTTCACGAGTGTTTACGATGTCTTATGTATGTTTAGTAATAGCAGTTCTATTGATAAATTGGTTATCCTTTTCGGAAAACATATCATTTTTTCTTAATAAAATACATGCATGTCTTGCTAATAATGATTATAAATAATGGCTAGCAATTGTTATTATGTTAGACGTTAGTAATGTAATGAAATAAGAAATACTTAGATGATTTCTATGTTGGGATTTTTAAAACGATTACAATATCTTAGAATAAAATGTAAATCATTCAATCTAACAAAGTTAAATTTAATTAAAGAAGTTTTTTATCGTCACTATCGGATATATGCGAAGGGTTGATTATTCAAAATACACATTTAAAAGTATCGCAATATGATATTAAACAGTGCATATAAGAGTAACTTTAGACTATGAAAAGATAAACGAGTAATCCCGATCATAATTATACAGCAATACTATTTATAATGTTACTTTTTTACCATATCCATGTCTATGAATCTCCATAATTTAAAGACTTATTTTAACAAATTTCCTTCACAGAAATCTGTTGCCAACCAATTGTTCAAACAAGTGTATATCCAGGATTGAAAAATTCATATCAACTGTGAGATTTGAATCTATAATTTTCAAGACAAAAAAATGTGCAGTTATCGGAAGGAATTTCCACTTGGTAAATTAGTTGAAGCTATAAAAAATATATTGATGTTTATAATACATATCAAATTTGGAAAGAAAAAAAACGTAAGCCTAAATTTAATTCAAATTAGCTTCATTAGATTATCACAATGTATACAGCTCAACAATTGTTCCATCAAAACAGTGGAAGCTGCAAATACAGAATTGGTATCAAAATTTAACTTTTAAGTTTGAAAAAAGGATCGCCTGTCAAACTTGAGACTAGGGAAAAGAACTTCCAACACATTAGTTTCATTGGTTTCTTAAACAACTTATTAACTTAATATCAGATTAGGTAAATAAAATACCAGTTTTAGTTGATGTACACTTAACGGTTGTATCTATGTAATATTTTAAGTTTGGCACAAAATGATTTAATGGATTTTTTTTGTACCTCTTGTAATATTTGTTCTTTGTAGGTTACGTCCATTTTCCTTTCCACAGTCGACATGTATGTATGAGCCCTTAATAAATTCTACAAATTTTATATGATAACAATAAATTTCATACGAATATTGGTAATCAATGACTTTTTCGGTTTAATTTAATTTCATAGAAATAGATACGCGCAGACTTGGCCTCGTGCATCATAATTTTATCCAAGTATACTGCAATTAGTTTCTCAAATTATTTCATCAGAGAATATTGAGAGAAGCTTTCATTTAAGCACTTATAATCAAATTGATTATGACTTATGATGATGAATAGAATAGTTGCTTATATGATTGTACTTGTATTTGCTAAAGAATAATGAAATGATGTAGTCAATTTTTCATCTTCAAATCGCGATAAAGATATTTTGCTATTTACGTTGGCTCGCGTGACTGACATAATACTTTGAGGCTTATAATAGTGCAAAGGTTGAATGATATATCATTTTTTAGCAATTTATATAAGCGATAGTACCAACAAGCTTTCTTAATACGATAAAACTTTTTCACAAAGTGAAAGCTTTTATGAACAGCAAAAATAATTTCGAAAAATGATAAATAAAATAAAAATAAAATGATGATTAATTTTAATATAGATGTATGTTTATAAATAAACTATAATGGATTATTTAGAGTCCTTTTTTTGCCATATTATAATACTGTATATAATATTATAATGGGGACTTTTTTCGGCAAAGTAATATTTTAGTATGTATTATAAATAAAACGAAAATAAGAAAAATGTTTTATATTTTTATTAAGTAAGTCAACCCAAAGAATTTAAGTAGAAGTATTAATTTAATGCTAGAACATTATATACAATAACCAATAACAAGTTTTCATATTTGATATGAGACATAGAGTATAATACATAAATAAAAATCAAAAATTACTCCTTGGCGATTTTGAACGGTTTTTTTAATATAGTATATGATGTTCGTCGTGTTTTGTATACAATGTTCAGTTTTCTCGCCAAATTTTAAAATTTTTGCACTCGTATTCTATTTTTTCTGTTAGATATTTATTTTATAACAGAGAAAGTGTAATCGATTGTTTTAAGTTGGTTGTTTTAAAATGTTTGATTTTTATACAAATACTTGTTTTGAAATAATGTATTTAAATGCCAACATGAATAACAACATTTTTTTGGAAAAAGATATTAAAACATAAAACTGTTTGCGTATCTGAATTTCGCCTTTCGGTATCTTTAAGCTACGTACACATAAAAAATGTAAAAATTTGTTTTAATCTCGAATCATAAAAACCTGATCCATATTTTTTTTACCATATACGCTCCGAAAATGGAGTATGTGGATCTTGACAGTATGCAAATAATAAAAGCGAAATGTATGAATATCCATAAAGTGAAAATATATCTTGACAGAATGATTTCATGAGGATTGGCTGTCAAGCAATTGCTTAACCCAATGAGCATCCAGTTTCGCATGTTTTTGATTGTTTTTTATAGCTGGTAGATATGAAAATCAAACATAATATTTGGTTTCCAGCTACGTACGCTAAACTCTCAGCTACATCTCAGCAAAACATGGATATGTTTACAAATTTTATTAAAACCAATTCTCAAAAAGTACTTAAGACTTGTTTCCACTTATTTCAACTTGTAATGAACTCTTCTATAAAGTTGAGAGAAAAGTATTTTTTTGTTCGACACACAGTGTGGTATAACGTGTAATCCAGCTAAGCACGTAGATAAGATTATAAACTCACCGTGAAGTCCGAAACTTATCCAATAAGTATCTAAAACTAATTTAAGATGTATCGCTTTAGAGTAGGGTACTTGTTGTCAACATTTACAAGAATCGAATTAACAACAAAAGCTTGTCATATCAATAATTTAATCATTGATCTTTTTAACGTCAGTACTACGCATATTATACAAACACGTCATCATTTAAAAGTGGTGGGCATCGTATGCGTCCACATATGGTTTATTGGTACCTTGAGGCCCATTTCCAAGCCGAGCCAGTATTATCACATACTCAGAGTGATTTATTTATTGTCCTTTAATTGTTTTTTCATAACTCACATAAGCATGTGTAATGGCAATTAATACTATAAAACAAACTAAAAACGTATAAAAATGATTCGTGTTTAAATTTGGAATTTAAAACTTTGGCCGCTTTAATGTTTGTTATTCAAAATACTTCATGCTATAAACATTGTTCCATTTTTAAACTCATTGTTTATTATCTATGACATTTCAAAAAAAACTAGACTATAAAAATCATGCCAGTCTTCGTATTCAAAAATGAGTTAGATATTATAGTATAGCTGGCAATTTTGCATAATTTATGGTAGTAAGATAAATTTAAACGAAATAAACCTCTAACGTGACATTTTTTGAAGAATTAAAATTTAATTTAAGAACAAAGTTGAGTGGTGGACCAATAAGCAAGCATGCTCTATTTTACCGATTTATACCATGATTGGGTGAGTTTAAGAACATTCCATTTTTCAAAAATTCTCTTTATAAAAAAATGTTAATGAAAACTGGCACTTTCTTTTCATAGCTCTCAATTGTTATTCTAAACACTTTTTATTAACATGAAAAACAGCTATATACCGTTCCATAGTATACAAAGGTTAAAAACAATTTAGTTTATTATTAGATTTTTTTGCTCACCGCTTGTATTGTGATATGGAGTTTGATAAATTTTATTTAGCTGAGACTTCTAACGATAAAATTGATTGATAAAACATTCGTGATATTATCTAATAAATAACGACACGTTTTTAAACAATGCCCATTAGACACAATGTACACGAACGCATTAGTAATTAGGATAAGCGTTATTGCTGCAACGCCAGCGTATACCATCAAAGCGGAATGAATTGATACAGTAAGAATACATGTATGCATAGAAAATTATCAATAGTTTTTCATTTTTAACTATAGTTTTATTACAGAGAAGGGAATCTCTTCAATTTAAAATTAGGATTTAAATAAACTAATTATTAACTTTTAACTCCTACTCAAAGTTAAGCCATAACTTTTCTCATTTTTTGTACGTTTTATTTTCATCCATCTGCAGCGGTGGGAGATTTTCTCAGCTAGTTTGCCTCTTCCAGGTAGCCATTCTAAAAATTTTCTTCCACGTCAATCACATTTTTACTTATATCTTATTGTATAATTTATTTCTATTAGAAAACTTACCTTGGATTGATATATTTTTGCTTTTTAACATTTTATTGCGTTCTTTACTCTCCAACTAATTCATTTATAGTGAAATTAATTCATTTTTTTACTATAACATTTGATTAATGCTTTGTATTCAAAAAAAATTTTTTTAAAAATCTAACAATGATATCATATTTTATGTAAATATCTATATCTTTTCATGATATTTCCATAGTAGAGAATAATGTAATTATGTGATGAAATCTATTTTAGATTTTTTTGTTGGCCAACTTATATATGTTCTCATTTGATGAAAGTATTTTAACACTTGTTTTAATGTCCTTTTAGCTACGAAGATGGCTCCCGAGTGTAAAAAATCAAATAATGCAATTTTATTTAGATTAATTATTGTAATTGGCTATGAAAATCATTTTTTCATGTATTGAAAAAGAAAAAATATAAAGTAAGTGCAAGAAATGCTAAAATAAAAGAGAAACAAAAGAGACGACATGTCAGGGGATTATTCTTTACTCAAATTTACTGACTGATCTAACCGCTTTGAATACTCTCTCTGAGATGCAATGACATCATTCATATGAGTAATACATTACCGTTACAAGCAAAACAACAATATACAGATGTACATCCTAGATTTAATTTAAAATTATTATTTTTGTTGAAATTATAGAAGTTTTTATAGGGAGTACACAAAGTATAAAGATCTTGCAATCGGTATGTATTCGGGACATAAAATAAAATATAAGTAAGTGTTGGCCAGTCACTTTCCTTCACAGGACATTGAGTTAATAATCCAAGACATAGTATGTAGTTACTCAATTATTTATCCAATTTTTTTACAATCTTGATGTGTGAAATTTGCTATTTTTTTTGTCTCTAATGAAGTCTTTTAATACTTAGTTCCAAAATCATATAACTTCTGACTTTGTTTACGTAATGAATAAATGTTTATTTGCTAAGCAGATGTCAGCGATATTTGAATAGTTGACTTAAAATAATCGAGAGTTTTAGAAGGGAACCGTAGTATATTTTTGAACTTTTATTTAAAAGTATTTTTAATGGAAAACAATATAATATTGTAATAAAGTACCGTTGTATATACGTCAACTCACCGTAAGCGCCCTATAAGTGGTTAAACCTTGCATGTTGGAACTGTATAATATTGTTCGGAAAATAATATCTCTACTTGCTACTGAGCGGAGTACAAAGAGATAGACAGACAGGACATTGTTTGTCAAATAATACTTATTTTATTAAAACCGACAATAAATCCTCATGCATGCACCACTGAAAGCCGGTTATATTGAAATATGGTTTTACTAAACCGTTTTAAATCACGAATAATTATTACATAATAACCGCCAGTACAATATTGCTTCCATTTATAAAGTGACCTACATATTATTAAAGTGAGATTAATTTGCACATTTAAAATTTTTTTTATCATATATTATTAAGATTAATCTGTATTATAAATCAGAAATACATTTGTGTGTACGTCTGTCACAACATCTTCTCCCAAGCAATTAACAATAACGGCTTAAAATTTTAACATGTCATTATTACCAAGAATCAAGTCGAGAAAAACCAACCATCGGTAGGCCGTAGATGAATTAAAGGGCCATAAATCTCCCCATACAACCGAAAAATTGTCCATACAAAATGAAAGAATAAAACTTTCCATACAAAACGAAAGAATAAAACGAAAATTAGTAGTCAAGACATAAATACTATTTTTGGTCAACTATTTACTTTCAACATTATTTATGATGACCATCTGATTCTATTGATTTTTTTTAATAAAAGGCTGATTAAAATTAATTCAAACAAAAAATGAGCTTGGATCTATCCTAGGCAAAACCGGTTAGTAAAGCTAGTATTTTATTAAAATATCGACTCATTTAATGTATAGTGTTCCTGATTTTCATAATATGGCATGCGTAAAACATAACATTTATCATATAAACAATTCCGCATGATTAGGTAAAATCTCCCGTGTTGGATTCTTCGTTTTTACGTTACCGTGTAATGTGTGAAAGTGAGACAAAGCTACAAAAATGGCATTGGTTGGATAGAAATAGCAATAAAGATAGTCACTGTCTAAAACGATCTTGAATAAAAGCTTATAAAAATTGATCATTTTTGCGTTAAGATAGGCTAGTTTTGCATGTTATATTATAGTATAAACGTTCAGATCGACAGTAGATTGAATGCAAACTGTACACTTTGTACTTTATTTTGTACTGGTGAATACGCAACTTATAATAAAAAAATATATAAATAAATAGATAGAAGCCCAAGGCAAGGAGGTGCCGCTGATGTAGATTTATATTCGTGATGTTACGTTTTTAAACGTATTGTGTCAGCGATGATGAAAAATATGAGTAGGCTTAAAAAAGTTTCGCTCACACCCTGCTATTGCTATAAAATGTTCGTTTTTTAGAACGTAGTTAACAATACAAAAATATAAAGTCAGGTCTTCGTTTAATGGACTTTTTGTGTAAACTATGTCAAATAAAACTTAATAATCACACATGTTAAAATATTATTTGAACCAGGGCTGACCAACCCGTGGCGTTTTTATGTGGCTCGAAAACTCTTTCAAGTCATGGCGCCTTACTCTAAGTAGTATCAATAGTTATAAGTAAGAGATACAAATAAATAAAACTCTCATAAGTGCATTATTAAACGAATTCTTTGATTTATTTTTATCACTTTCAGTAACATTAAATTAGTAATTAATGCTTGAATGAGCTTGCAAATCAGTTTCTATTTTTTCAAATCGCTTAACTATGAAGCTTTGGAATATTTCATGGCGCCTGTGACAATGCTTATGTACCCCAGGGCACCGTGGCATACAATTTGGGAACCATTACCTTGGTTGAATTGGTAACCGATTTACAGTGATTGAAGACTTTCTATACGTCTGCATTCAAAATTCAAATCAATCACTTACAATTATACAATATACTTACAAAAAAATTATAAGTGCTAATTTCGTTGTAATACCAGACCAGATATATTAAAAAATATTAGAAGACGATTTGCAATTATCATTATTTATGTGCGGCCCTTGAATTTTTTTAGGACGCCAATGCCCCTATTGTAGGTGGCTCTTGGATCAATTTGGTTTGTACAGACCTGATCGAGGCAAAGCATTTATTGAGTAAAATATTATTTTTTTACCATGTTCGCCATGTTCTATGTACATATGAAATATGCAGACATGTCTTGACAAATTTGTTTTTCACAATAATTGCCTATAAGTAAATTGCTTAATCTAGGAGGCTTATGTGCTTAGATAATTTTAAATCCAGCAATTGTGAGAATCGAGCCTGCAATAACTAAACTAGAAGAGCCCACTCCATTTTATCGCCTACCGGAGATATATACATATATATATATGGGTATATATCTAGTAATTAACACAAAATTCTTTAAAGTGTAAAAAAAAGTGTTTTTTTATTTATATATTTTGTATGTTCTTTCAATGACAGTTATTTTTTAAAAAATTTTCCCAAAATGATGTAAAATATTAATTTTCATTCACAAAATGCTGTATATATTTTATACTTAGAAATATAATTTAAATCAAATGAAAAACTGCCATCTTTAAAAAAAAAACACCTAAAATCTACTAATATACGAATACACAAGCATATCTAATAAAATAAATTTTCATGATATCTTTGAAAAATTATTTTCCCAAAAAAAAATATGTAATATGATGAAAATGTTTGCATTTGATATGTATACAGGCGCTATCTGAGTAAATTGGCAGTGTCATTGAAATTGAGGACAATTTAAAACCAATTTATTTAAAGAACAACATGCCAAGATCACATAATCATCTCCGGAATAAAAAAATATACACTTAGCGTGCGATTTGCATTTTCCCCGGCTGAAAAACGAGAAGAAAATTATGGCGAAGGAATGTATTGGAAAATGCCATTAAGGGAGAGAAAGAATTTTCCCTCTTTCGGTCTCTTATTTTGAAAGTTCTCCTAAATTGGTCCAACTGGAAAATTGTGGGGGGCATGAGTTTTCCTCTGATTGCCTGCCATCAGCTCTTCGTGTGAATTCTTGTTAGACTCATCTAGATTTCGTAAAAAAAGACTTTGAATTTACTCGGGAAATTGCATTTATCTGGATCGCATAATGCGTGATGACCATGCCATTTGGTTGAATGATATAAAATATTAGATACGAACGCTTATAATTCTTTTCATAACTCCAATTGAAATGTTTTTTATGAGAAACTCGTTTATGAGAAACAAATTTCATTTAATAAACCTTATAATTGAAAAAAAAATTATGGAAAAAGAGATTAAACACACTTTTTTTCATATTAAAAAAATATATTAAACATACATATACTTTAAAAGATCCAGCTGTTAAAAAACACTTGGTTCCCGTTTTAAAGCAATAAAAAACTTTTTTTCAGTTTATTCAATCCAATATTATTTCAAATATATCAAAACTAGTTTGTTGTCAGTGGAATCATTTTGCATATACGTCCAATTTTGTCTAGCTTTATTGTACCAATTTTTATACACACAAATTTATTAAGCGTCGATCCATAAGTTTTACATGAAATACTTAAATAAACCTGTAATGCTTATAAATTTTCTGTTAATTGTAATGCTTAATGTATATATTTTTTACCATATTCGCTCCCAACGTGGAGCATATCGATCTACACAGTATGAAGATATCCACTCCGAAAGAGGAGTATATGGATCTTCGCAATGTGAAGATGTCTTGACACATTTTTTTTCACGAGAATTGTTTGTCATTATCTAACGCATTGGGCATCTAGTCCTGCATTTTCGTATTTTTAAAAATCTACACATGGGCAATTGAACCCCCACTACCCGGATTGCTAGGCGCGCACGCTACCAACTACGCTACCGGGAAGACACGTAGTACAAAGTTATAAATTATTTTTTTTGTCATTTGATTACGGCAAAGTAAAAAACTGTTACAAACTGTCTATAAACTACAACACTTACTTCGTTATAGAGAAACTTCCCATAAATTGAGAAAATTAGGATAAAATAATCGACGTCTCTCTTTTTTAAAGATTTTCATTTATAATGCCAATTGAACAAAGTAAAATATTAAATAAATAATTTACTAAATATGAATAAGTCATTTGTTTTTGAAAAATAAAGGAATATTACTTGTATTATATCAATATTTTAAATATCATAGAATAATTTTTTAGACAGTGAATTAGTTTTTTGTGTTATATATACATGAATATTGATGTTTATATAAATTATTAATGAGAAAAATAATTAATATTCGTTCGGAGTATTGACACTGTTAAATCAGAGTGAAAGGTTCATTGAATTGAATAAAGGATAGGCTTTGTAACAATACGATAAAAATATTAAAATATTTATATTTCAGATCAAGAATTGCCGTTTCAGTTATTCAACAAAACAAAGCAAATGGACAATTCATTAGTGAAATAGAAATAGAAGAGAACCATTAGTGATAAATAACTCGACAGAATCATTTATTAATCTTTCTCTGGGGACAAATGTAATACTTTTAAAAGAGAAGACAGTAATTATGAAGGCTCTTGAAAAGACTATTTGTTTCGACATAATAACAATGTTTCACAGCAACTTAATTTATTATATTTATATATTTTCCTACCAAGGCTAGAATAATGTTATAAAAGAGGAACAATTATTTAAGTCAGCTAGAGGAGTTAATATCATTTTCTTATGTCATTGTTTTTTTTCTTGCTACAAAATAAAGTTTAGCGAATAACGAAATATATTTTTTTCTCTGATAAATGTCAAACTAAATTTATCTCACCATTTTATCACAATAACTTATCATTTATGAATTTAAACCACGAAAATTAGTTATATTAAAATTAAAGTAAGGTTTATTATTTTTTTTGTTAATATTATATTCGTGTCATTATTTTTTTTTGTACAAAAATTGTTTTATATGATATAATTGTAATATTTTATTAGAGAGTTAATCGTGTTTTAATATTAATAAAACCACTAAAACCCTCTATTTTTCAGGGCCATCCTGTGCTATGATACAGAGAGCGCACCGTAAAGGGGTGGCATAAGTAACGAAATGAAAAAAAAGCGTTAAATAAACCAAAAAAATTTCGCCATTAATTTCTATTGAATGGACGTAGGCTGCACTCTAGACTACACATCTTTAATTATCGAATTTGCTATAGTTATGATTAGGAGGGGAAAATTGTAGTAGATTGTTGTAGTTGATAGTTAATATCGTTACTGAAGTTTTTTTGAAATCATAATCAAAGGATATTTTAAAGAATACACATTTAAGGGGCGGCATTTCAAAAACTTGTATGATATTGAGAAAGTTTGGTCCACGGCCCTGGTCTTATTAAAATTAAAATTAATATTTATCAATATATTTAATACAAAGATCAGCCATTTAAATAGAGGATCAAATAAATTATAGTTTGGTGCATATTATTTTCATCTGTACTTTATTAAAAACAATATAGTCAAACAGTTGGAAAAATCTTACTTCTGTAAAGAATAACTTCATGTTCAATGGTCTACGCCAGTGGTTCTAAAATACAAACTGTTGTACAACCATAGAACGTATATTTGTTGGCCATCTTATTGTTTTTTTTCAAAAAAAAAATGGTTAATAACCAATTTCTCAACACACTAGAAATTTAAAGATGCTCACTTCTTAGTGACGGGCAAAACAAAATATTAATTGTGTTATACTTTGGCAATTAATTTATAAGAAAATGTTTCGTTTATGTAATAAATATTGCCAATTATTATGTTTGTAATAAATAATTTGTTTTTTCTAATTACAAATTTTAATTAAAAAAGCAGTATATAAAAGAATGTAGCTTTAAACTGAGATGGAATATGTATTTGGCGACGCATTTTTTTCGACTTATGCGTGGTCTTATTGATAACTCTGCCGCTTCGGCTAATATTGGTCTGTATGTCTCTGATAACTACCTAAGAAATCGAGAGCATTAGCTGTTTTTCATTCCTAAATGCGGGACTATCCTGCCAGTAGTCATACTAATGCTTAGAGTAATGGTGATGTTCAACGAGATTGCTTCGGATATTGATATCTTCCACCCAAGATTTCCACCAGGTTAGAAAAAGTTTAGATGGATGTTATCATACACATTATTAGAATAGGGTGTGTCTGACTTACTTGGTAGACACTCACTTTTTCCTTCTGTATATATATATTTAATTCTTTTTTATATATTAATATTTTTGCTAGTCATATGTATATCGTATTGTTAATGTATTAAAGTTATAATTTGTGATGTTACAACATGTAAAAAATAAACAAATAATATGTGTCGTAATATTATACAAGTTTACATAAGTATCAGTTGTTATAATTGAACTCAAAATTTGATAATTGAACCCAATGTAAAGTTTTCAGAACTTGTAGGTGCTTCAGTGACTGAACAGTAAATATGACAAGGGTAGTTTTCATTACCTGGTGGTGAAAGCCTCTTATACCTGGCGGAGTTCATATTTTGGGGAAATCTTGGCTCGCGTAGTGCCCCTAGACACGCAAAGGTATACATATATAAACATTATATTTACACTAAGAGACCAGCACCATAGACAGGGTTTCACTACAGGAAGTAACTTTTATTTATTTTATTTATTAAAATTTAATGAATTAAAAACATATTTAAATTTTGATGAATGTAATATCAAAACAACTAATAATAGAAAATGAAATAAAAATGCATTATTTAAACTACCAATAATTGTTTACTTTTCGTATCAAAATGCTGCAGTTAACTTAGTTTTTTTGGAAAACTATGCAAACTAATCAGTATTTTAATGAATGAAACTTTAAATCGTGCCAAATTTAGTATAGTGTATTAGGACACAGAATATAAACTTAATAATATGATTTATAAGATTCTTAAATAGATGTTTGTACATAATATTATTTCTCTCCGATAGCGTAATTGGTAGCGTACGGGCCTAGCAATCTGAGGAATGCGGGTTTGATTTTCGATTTGTCGGATTTTAGAAATCCAAAAATGCAGGACTGGATGCCTATTGGGTTGAACAGTTGTATGACAAACAATTCTGTCAAGACGTCTTCACATTACGCAGATCCATATACTTCACTTTCTTAGTGGATATCTTCACACTGTGTATACTCCACTAGTATATATATATATGGTAAATGTTATGTTCATTTGACTTGAGGAATAGTTCGAAGATTTAAATCGGATCAGACAGGTTTGTGATAGTTAAAATTCATAGAATAATTTTGGAACTATCCCAGGACAAATGCATGCTTTAGATGCCTTCAGAAAGTCTTTAACACTATATTATCTTCTAACCGATAGAATTCTGAAAAACTTTCAATTACTGTAGAAGGAGAAATTTTAAAAAGATTTGTGACTGATAAGACATTTATAATGATACTATGTCGTATTTATACGCTTGTTTTGAAAGCTATAGAATATAAATCGAATTGGTTGTGTAGTATAATTATTTAAAATCTATGTTTGTTATGGTATAATATAATAATTCATAAACATTTCAAGCGCGCTTGGTATACTGCCCTGCTACGTAGAAACATAATATCTTGTGTGTAATTCTCTATGTAGATATTGTGCCTTTACTTAGCAGGTCAGTATACTACTAAAGAGTGTTATAATCATCAATGTTATAACCGTTAATAAAGCTAACTCATAGTATTTCTAAGCTTATAATATGCAACCTATTATGTGGCTTAATAATTCTATAAAATATTGAAATATCTAATTCTGTCCCTGACAGCAATGCACCGTCTTACTTAGTGAATATGAAAGAGCAACGCTAATGATATCGGTTAACGTAGTGAACCAAAAGTTTTAGCGGTTGGCCGCAGAATAGCTTCGGATATACTCGCGAATGGTTTCAGCTAACGAAAATAGCGCCATAACCCGTATTCGAAGTATTTCAGATTCTAGGCTAACGAGTAAAGAGTACGATCGTGTGCGATGTCATTTACTCACTAAGTAAAAATTGCAAAGTTTTTAAAGCACTTGCGAATACTTTTTATCGTGGATAAATAGTATAGGCTTATATATATATTATATTACGTATATATTATTATACGCTTCGAAAGTAGATTTTTATATCATATTTCTGCTTTGTGAATACTTATCTTGATAGAATATTTTATTTTTGAATAAGTTAAAGTAAATACTTAAAGTTTAATAAGCATATTAAATAGTATGGCAAATATCCTTCAACCATTATTCATGATAAGCGCGAATAGATTTTTTTTAAATTGGTAATTGTTTTAAAGTTATTAATTATTTTACTCCTTACATGTTTTTACAGGTAACCAGGCAACTGCATACATGACAAGTGCTCACATGACATCTGCACACATATTGAAGTGTTCACACTAACACAGAAATTAATATTTAGACATTTTATACTTAATTTACGTAATTA
>JAGVSQ010003672.1:0-21010 GCA_022683975.1 Rhyacophila evoluta
TAAAACCTTTACCCTGAATTAATATTCGTTTCAACTCCCTAACAACTGGCCTATTGAATGTGTGAACAGTTGTTTTCATTTCCTTTAGCGCTGATGCCAAATATACATGTGTTGAATTTATTTAATTTATGATTTGAATTCCAATATGGCTCATATTGCATAGGCTATTTCTCATCTTTTTTTGATGACATCTCACCTTTCAATAATTCACTCAAAAATTTGCAAAAAAATATATTCACGGTCGATCTTCAGAGCTTTGGGGATTAATTCACGATAAATATGTCTCACAAAGAAGATTAAGAACCAATATCAAGTTCAGGAGTGGCCAAAATCATTTTCAAAAAAAAAACCTTGTAAAATATAAACAAACTTGGATTGTATGCATATGTTAAAAAAAAACTCAGGTTAAATATATTAAAAGAATCTTACAAACCTATAGCGCAATACAGCTGCTCTATTCCTTTCTTGCGCATCTGATGATTTATTAAGAACTTTTTTATTCTTTTTTTCTTCATTTTCCAGGCATATCAGATCACTTACATTATGCATTTCCTTATTATTATTAACTACAGTAACATTGTCATTTTTTCTCTTCCTAACCTTAAAATCAAGACTATTTCCATTAGTAGGTGTGGAAGAGTCATTGCTGTTCTTTATAAAACCTGTAGTAATAATATCATTAGATGATAATATATTCAACGCATTACTTTCAAATTGTTTATTGGACGATTTTTGGGATAGATTAATATTCTTCGGTGAGTTTAAAGGGCTTGATTTACCCCTATAAATGTCTGAACTTCCTGGATTGAAATAGTTATTCGGTGTATTAACATTCGGACTAAAAGGCATCTGTTTACTAGAATCTTGAGTTAAAATTTCTCCGAAATTATTATTATGTAAGAGACGAAAATTATTCCTTACAATAGTTGGGACTCCATTTTGAATTGTCTGTGGCAAAATAACATAGTTTTCTGGTAGACTTACAATAGATTTGGGTCTAGCGTGTAAATTATTGATGGCAATTTTAGGAACATTTTTATCGATCGGGATACTGTGATTAGAAACGGTCAATCGCTGTTTTGCATTACTTTGAATAATTTCTTTTAACCGTCGCTTGACATTTGAAGTATTTGTATTTTGTACTATACTTTCTTTAGTGATATCATTTACATCAGATATTACACATGTTTTATTTATGTCATTTTGAGCATCTTCATCCCGGAAAACTTCTTTCAAATAAACTTTTTTACCATCTGGCCACTTGAGCAATAGCTCATAGCCCTTGTTAGCATTATTTTCTTGCGATTCTGTTAACATTTTTCCTCCAATCATTTCGACACTTGGTAAAATTGTATTAGAATCCATGATTCCAGAATTTGATTCATTTATTACTTCTATCTGTTTAATAACATTTGATTGCTGAAAAATGGGGGCATTATCTTCAGTATCACATAAAGAAACATGTTTACTTTCTGACATTTTGAAGTTGTGCCGCTTTAAATTTTGCTCAGTTATATGCTGATTATTATCTAAACCATGTAGGCTATTATCTTTGACTATTACTGAAGAGTGATCTTCCATACTCTCAGGCATATCTTCAATTGAAATATTATTTAAATCCATTGTTTTATTTTTGGATTCATTCTCGAAATTTATTAAAGCCATATCGATTGATCGTTGAGATATCAACTTGGAAAAATTTTGTTTAACCGTTGCCTTTATATCTAGTTTATTATTCTCTTTCACTGAATTAGCAATCAGTAAATCTTTTTTCAGGACAACTTGCAAATCTTTCCTAGAACTCAAATCAGAATTATCATCTGGTGCCATATCACTTTTAGGAGTTTCAGAAATTGATATGATGGGAATCTGCAATGGTCTGATTAATGAATTATTGGCATTACTCTTCGAAATGTCTTTATTTGAAGACAGATCAATACATGTGCTTGTCTTATCGACATCTGCATGGCCACCTGTATCCATCATGATAGTAGATGCATTAATATCTTCAATATCAATGGACCTTTGTCGGATTAACTTCAACTTTGATGCATCTTTTTCTATTCTTTTAAATATTTTTCTACCAACGAGTGCTGTCATTTTTTTTTCGATTGAAAGTGCATGCTTATCAGTACTATCTTGCAAGCACACGGCAGTTAAGTTGTCTTCTACACTGGAAGACATGGATTTGTTTAATTGGTCTGATCCTTCATCGCTTGATTGTCGGTTCATGGTCAGTTCTGTCCTTCGTTCTGCATTAGCAAAAATAGTTGTGGGGGCATTCTCATCAGTCAAATGTGGAAAAATATGTGGGGTATGCAATGTATCATCAGTTGATAATAAGTTTCCATCTAAATTTAAATGCTGACTGGTACCAGATCTAAAAACAATGTTGAGTAAACATTAAATATTATGTTATGTATGTGCTTTGCCTTAAATCATAATATACTCATTATCTTCTTCTTCCTCATTATAGGTAATTTTATTTACCTAGTAAGTATTTTCCATCTCGGATACTTTATAATGTTCAAAAATGAATGAAACATGTACTATCTGAATTATTTATAATTTCTGATGAGTGAAAAATGCAATTTTTCTGATTAAGCTAAATATATTATATTTATATTATAAAGTTAAATCTCTTAAAAAGATATTATGTGATTATCGGGCACACTTAATTTAAATAAATTACATCTTATTTGGATTTAAGTCGACGCGAATTACAATATAATGTAGAAAAAAATTCAAACTTTGTAGTAACACTGACACACAATAAGCAAAAACAAAAGTTTCAGTTACTAGATAAGTCTATTCAAAGTGTCTTTTATGAAGATACTTTAATAATGATCAAAATTTAAAAAATACCTAGTCTCCATTGCCCTCTTGAATGTCTCCTCAAATGGATTAACATTCTGCAAGTCTTGAAAGAGGCCCACTTCTTCACAATTTCTGATAAAACGAGTTGGTGTAGGTGTCTGATCAGCTAGAAAATAAATTAATAACATTGTGAATTTACTATTTTATAAACTTCCAATTATTTTTACCAATAATCAATAGTCTAAAATAGTACTATACACATAAGACTTCTATGTCCATAAGTACTGAAGTTTTTTGACCACCTGTGATTTATCTTCCTCCGATAATCACTTCTTAAGAAGGGTATAAAGACATGTATCACATAAGCATTGACTTACCAACAAAGGTGACGCCTTTAGTCTCCAACTGTAAATCCATATCATGTCTCCGGGCATGGACAGCGAGTCTGTCTTCATTCGTAAAAGATTCTCCACAGCCTGGCGCTGAGCAAGAGAATGGTTTTTCTGGGCCCGCCATTATTATTTGTTACTAAATGAATTGTCTGAAATTAAATAATTGTGTCATAATCAAAATGTTTTAATACTAAACATGTCCTTGATGTGAAAAATATCAATTTTCATGATGTTATTATATGAAGCTATATGGTTGCCCACTTCGGTTTAGTGTCTATCCAACCTTTATACTACTACGCCTCCCTGAATTTTTTTTCGCTCCTCCCTACCTTTTATTTTTAATAGATGTAGTAATATAGACACATTTTAAATATTAAAAATTTAGTTCGAAAAATTTGGTGCCTCCCCTGGCAATAATCCGCGTCTCCTAGGTAAGAAACCTCTAGATTGGTGGATAAACGCACATGTTTTAGAAACAATTTGAATTGGAAGCTGTAGGTTTGAATTCTGTTGCTGTATTAAAACTCACATGTTTTTAATGTGGATCAGTGGGTTGAATCATATTTCAACATTTCAAAATACCTTAATTTAATAATGGTGATATCCCGATAGTAAATATATTGGTACATACACCATACGACAGTGTTGAATTCTCACAAAATACTAGCCGAGCCAAATCCACAACCACATCAGAAGCCAGTGTTGAATCTGTCATATTCTCATATTCATTATGAGAGTCTATACAATCATAATGAATGTTAAGTGTTATTATGATAAATGCTCCACGGGCAACCCTCTAATATATGTATCACTACTGCAATAAGATAAATAAAAAAAGCGCATTGAGGCTACAAAAGTTTAAGACTCTAATAAGAAGAACCGAAGAACTGTCTCATAGGGCCCAAGTATTGATTAGTTCACAAAAATGACTACCAGTGCTTCGAAGTTTTAAGGCACTTAAATAAGAAGTAGACAATTTAATAAGATCCACATTTCAAAATGTGACCCAGATTGCGACTGAACACAAAACTTGATATATGAAAATTATTTCCGAATCTGAATTTAGACCTTGGAATTTTCGCATTTTACTCTCTTCTAGAACTAATTCGCAGCACTACAAAATAATCAACTGCAAAATTACATACGATATTCATACTGGAAAATATTTTCTCATTTATTTATAGCTCACCTCAATTCACTGGAGATGTTTTTATTTTGAAAACATGTCCGATCATATGGAATGTTTTCAACGAAAATCAGATCATTTTTCCTTTGTAGCACTTTTATACTGACTATTTGGTGAATACTTCTTGTGATAATCATATAAGTTATCTCGCTGTTGGGTTTTCAATGCGTTTTTAGTCAATATTCAATTATATTTCACGACATTTGAGTAGGTCTACTAACTGTCAAATTAAACAGAAACGTCAAATTTACATGTGTTTTGTATTTATCTTTATGGCTTCAGTTTTTTTTATTTTAAAGTCAGGAGATTTTTTAAACTATTTTACAGTTTTATTTAATAAAACATTCTTAAAAAAAACAAAACTAATTGATAAATTCATCTACTTAATTCTATGTCAAATTTATAAATAAATATTAATAAAATTAACGTTTACAAAAATATTTTTTTAGTAAGAAAGCTTCAATGCAAAATTTTTTTAGCTTTTCTTAAAAATATAGCCGAAAATAACCGTAAAGTGAAAGTCTTAACATAAAAAAATCGTTGGAACGAATATTTTGATGGCCAAGATGCAAATATACATTTGAAAGGTTAACAATTCGTAACTTCTGTAAAGAATAATGCAGGAGAAGCCAATAAAAATGTTTTGAATGGTTAGAAGTAGATAAATGTAACCATGAGTATTACATTATGATTGAAACGTTAAAAGCAGGTGAAGTTATTGTTTTGGAATATTTTATAACATTTTTGTAATTTTAGACAGTGGATTGTAAAAGAACAGTATACATCAAAAGTGTAAACGTAGCTTGATTATTATCTTGAAGCTAATGATAATACTAATAAAATGTATTCTGAAAACCGATTTTTATACAACGGACTTTCAGCTTTAACAAACATCCCCTGACCCGCATTAGTCTGTCATATCGAGGCTTTTACTGTAGTTATATATCTATATACACTTTTGCCATCATACACACCTTATTGTTCTACTAGTTCTTCACCACTTCTAGTCAATTTCCCCGTGGCAATTCACATTCATTATGATTGTGAAAATATATGTCCAAAAAGTAGTAACAGTTACAAGCACATAATGAGTAAGGTCATGAGTTTCGGGATTGTGAATACTATTTATGGATTACATTGCAATTCTTTTGCTTTCTAGATCCGCTAATAGTAATTTATGATGAAATAAAACTTCAGTATCATATGGGCGAATGTATTATTTCGATAAACATTCTATTATACAAATAATAATTTTAATAATATTACAATATTATTATGATAGAAAAAAATGCGCCGACATAGCAATAATTATAACAATTTTCTGCTAAGCCTTTCCATCGTTTTATTATTGTTTGCTATGTAGATTTAGTTATTATAATATTAAAAATTAATAAATATATACAATTTTTTGTTTTTGTTTTAATTATTAAGGCCATTATGAATAATGGTGTGATTTGTTACAGACTCCTCCTCGCGAGATTTGTGTAAATCTATTCTTAACCGATTAAAGGAAAACTGCCTTAAGGAATAGAGAACAACCCGACTTTTTTATAATATAAGACTAAAATTTCTACTGGTAGAATTTGTTTGATTATCAAGTAAATAAATCTAGGGCGTTTCATCATTATTTAGTTTTACAAGCCTTACAAAATATTACGAATTTAAGCTTACTTGATCGTTGAACAAAATGAAGAGTTCAGAATAATAATAACCATGTCTAACCAAACTGCAATTTTATAATATAATATTTTATTCAAACAATATTTGCAAAGCATTTTGAAAAAGTTCACTTAATTCACTTTAGTAGCATTTCATTTCATAAACATTTGAAATAGGATTAAAATTTTTTATAATATTCAACTATTGTCTTTCGGAAGTGATCGAATTATTAGATATTTATTTATTTATATTGGCTTCTTCCCAATGAAAATTTCAAATATGTACTCTTGTAATCATAAACCTCTCAAGGTATTGCATATTGAATATTTCATATTTTTTCTTCATATGTGACTGTTGAAAAATGTCAAGATTAGGTTTGATAAGGCTCTGGTGTGGAATTGCTAATGTTTCCAACCTGATCTTTTGACTTTAATTTGCAACTTAACATGATATTACTGTGACTGAATTTCAAATATCGTCATGTTTATTTTTTTATCATTTTCAATATAAATGGGTTGACTCAATATATTTGTATAAGTTAAATAATTTATAATAATAATAAATTTGAGTATCACTGACACCATGGCATATTAAAATTAATTTAAAATATTGATTTGATTCTATTTTATTCTAAACTCTTCAAATTTCTTATAATCAAATTGATTTTATTACATTTAGGTTTCAGCTTCCAGCCACTCTTTCATTAGTCATTGAATGAAAATTTACTTGATCTGTCGGTGATAATAATAATTGGAAAATAATATTAATGTCTGTCAAACAAAATGGCACTTTCATGGCCATGACTAACCACATAAAATTAATGTGACACTTGTTGCAGTGTTATAATTTCAGAATTGAAAGTTTAAAAATCTTTATTGTAATTTTTCCAGATGTAGAAACCTAAGCATTATTATTCATTTATCAAAAGCCTTATATAGTAAATTCTGAATTTCTATTATATTTTCGTAGGAGTGAAATATTATCAGCTTTGATATCATCTAATGATTTTTTTCAAATATATTACTAGTGATTTTAAATAAGTTCATTTTTGTACTAATTGCAGTAAAATAGCAAAGGACAGAATTTACTTAAATCTATATAATATAAAATAAATCTAATGTCATAAAATTCTTGGGCCATATTTTCAAGAAAAACCAGAAAATAATGAACTCAATGGTATGAATTTAGATAAATGTTATTAAGGATCCAGCTCAGCTGAACGAGCAAATACGTTTAAAAATTACCAAAGTTTCCACCCAGAATTGTCAGTTTGCCATTTACAGAACATCACATTTTGCATTATCTAAAATCAATATTGGTACCATTCTAGAATATCATAGATCCATTATTATCTGGATTATCTTACTTATTGATCTTGGCTAGCATGAGCACACTTTTACAGATCATATCATAGAATATTTCATTGCGAAATTGAAATAACACTTTTTTATCTATTACTAAAATTAATTTATTTCAAATAAATCATCAGATAATATTGAAGCTACATTCACGCGATCCGTTTTATTTCCTTTACTTTATTTAAAATCACGTTACTTATATTACTAACGCTTATAGTCATCTTTCTGTCTTAATTAAAATTCATTTTGATTACATAATTTATCAGAAAAAATGCTTTTACGCTCCTATTTATTTTAGGTAATATTAGCGATTGAAACTTTCAAAATGGTTAAATATCTTAGTTATATTGCTATACTTGGCAATAAATGTCATTGATAAACAAAAATGTATATTTTTATGAAACAGACAGACTAGTTGAAGCACTATACAAGAAATTGACCGTGGTTATTTAAAAATTTGTATTTGACAGTAATTTAATTGACAACATATTTGCAATGAGATATTTTAGATAAAACAGTTTTCATTTTTTGTAAAAAATTTCAAATAATTTTGTTGTTATATTTTCAAATTTTATATTCAGAAAAATAATATTCAGATCCATTGAATTTTTATTGAAAACATTATAATATGTTTAAAATTATTTGATACACTTAAATAAAAAATAATTTATCATATTCGATTACTGAAATAATAAAAAATTCGCATTTTTTCTAACAAATTATTGTTGCAACAAGATAAAAAAAATACATCTGCTTTAATCCATCAAATGCTTTCATACAAATACAAAAAATCGAATTGGTGGCTTTTGGTTAAATATTTTTTCAGTAAAAATATAATACGGTAATTTTTAAAATAGCCATACAGAAAGATGCACAATGGTGATCACACTCTTTTCAGTATGCAATATAATTTGAGATTATTATATAAGGAATGTTTTGAATATAAATGATAATAATGCATTTAAAAACAGCCTAAATGTTTACAATATCTACATAATTATTTCTCTGTATCTTGAAATAAAACATTTTATCTCATAATATACAAAAATTCAAACGCTATATTCTCTTTTGGGTAATTTTCTTCTACAATCAGGCACTGTTTTTTCATCCCTTAAAAATCTGGCTAAATAATGAGTCTAGGAACATTTTGAATGACTATCTCTGTAGAAAATAAAACTAATCTAGTTCAGATATCATCAATAGTTCACACATATCATCAAATAATTTTATTTTTTACTGCTTTTACTAAAATTACATGCCATATTAGTTTGTCATATAATATTAGATAGACAAAATATTATTTTTCTTCATATCCTGAATTAATATTTACTATAGCTATTTCATTAAGAGATGGCAACGTCTTATCAAAATAATAATTATTATTGTTAAGCTGAACTTTTGAACTGTTACTATATTTCAATACTAATAGATTCTTAAATTTTGCTGAATCGTTTAAGGCATTTAAATATAATTTTGGTATATGAAAAAATGTTGAATTAAATATTTATTTGATGGTGAGAAAGATTAATTATTATAAATCAATATTGAGAAACCGCTATATATCTAATTTTTTTCATGAATATCATCTAAATTGTTTCATACATCATACAATATTACAAGTATTGTAAAATTTTGAGTTTGTCAAATTTGGTATTCTAAATAAAAAAAAATCACATTATACAATATTGTTACAATAATTATTCAGAAATGGCAGACTTTAAATTTCATTAGAGTCCATGCAAATTAAAATGTTTTGATAATACTTCCGATGAAGACAATGAATGATACAAATGAACTGCTTATCATTTACACCTTGAAGATTATTTTGTAAATATTTTATTAACTGAGATTAGCTTAAGTGATTTTATTTACAAACTTACCTGGTTTATGGCTCGAATATGAAAAAATCTAGGGATGTTTCATAGAAAACATACCTATAAATAAAGGAGACTCTTGAATTCGATTAATGGTATTGGTAAATTTGATAACTTAAAATATGAAAAAAACGTTTTCAAAATACCAATAAATATAGAAAAAATTTCAATTATTAATCTACAACAGATTATTTCCAAAATACTGTAAATATATCAAAGTATATAAAGTCTGTAAGTGAGTTGATATTCCATGGTCGTATTAGTCATACGGTGTAAATTGATTATAATCTCTGATAAACCTTTTCGAAAAAACAGTAAAAAAGTTTATACATCCCTTGAAAAAAATGAAAAAAAAGCAATTTTTGAAGTTTTCAATTAATGAATATTTCATGTTTCATAATATTATATCAATGATAAGAGTATTCAACATTCGAATTATTTTGTTCAGCATTATTTTATATTGAAAAGTATACAAAAAATAATGAACACTAATAATTGCATCAATAAAGTTTCAAACATATCTGTAAAAATATAAAATGTAATGTGCGAAGAAAGTAGATACTTGTTCAAAACATGATCCTTGTAAATTATACATTTTGCATGAAATGTGAGTAAATATTATAAATAGTAATAATTATATTTTATACATAAAACAGTAATGGGTATTTTATACAATGTCATCAGGAAAAAAATTGTTTATTTTAATAAAATTCATAAAGAAAAATCACCCTTGTTCATAATTTTTTATTTCTTGATTTATCCCCAATTCAAATTGTTTTTAACTAGCTACCAACACTCTAATAGCACTTTTGAGTTTGTTAAGCACTTTTCAGTATTGTAATGTTAATAAAATCTTGAAATGTTTTCAAACGAATCTTGAAATATCTTCGAGTTCCATCGGTTCTTCATCTTTTGTGGAAGGAGCACGTGTGCAATGTGAAAAATACCAAAGCCGGGGCACTTGCGGCAAAATAAGCCAAGTTGCCATCTTGCATATGATATGACCGCAACATTGACGCTCCATTTTCTGTTACATTTTGACCGGTGTCCCATGTCAAAATTAAGTTTTTAAGAATGCTTACCACAAACTTAATGTGTATGAATTTATAGGATTATTTTGATAGGGATAAAATAAAAAACACAATAATAAAATTAAAAAGCGTATGACTGCGATGATTTAATAAACATAATTAAAATAATCATACAAAAAAATGATAATTTTTAAAATGTTCAGTTTGTGAAATTCAATTATCATTTTTATCATAAAGATTAATATTTATGTTTACAAAATAAATGCCACCTTCAACTTTTATAATCTTATTGCTATGAAATGTGAAAAATAAAATGGCCAATGATTTGAGAAATGATTAAAATTATTGTGAAGTAAATAAGTTAAAGAAAAATTGCACTGTCGTAGAGAAATGAAAATTTATAGTTTAAATTCTTATAAACAAAGAATATAAAAATAATATCTAATGTTTTGCATATTTGCCATTATTATATTATACTATATTAGGCATATTATAAAACATAACTACAACATAATTAATGAATAAAAAATAACATATATATTTTTCTTTCTATTTTGCACAGTGCAATCCCTTTTCTGTGTAAATACTTATTTACCAAAGAACTAATCGAGTATTATGGTGTTGATTTCGAAGTGTTATTTTTAATAATTTTGAAAGCTTGAAGCCCCTTATTCAAATCAGTTGCCATGCTTTACCTAATTTGTTACTAATAATTTTAGAAAAGAAATTAGAAAATAAAGATGAGGATGTAGTATCATATGGTTATGGCGCTGAGCACACACGTGTGTTCTGGTTTTTAAGCATATCCATCAAGATGTTTTAATAGACCATGAATAATTTAACAAGGAACTGAAATAATTATGTACAAACTATCTCATTGTTCATGATATATAAGAATTCTGCCAAAAATTACTATTTTAACAGCAGACTTGATTAAATTGGATAGCTTTAACAAAATTTAATAGATGTCATGTGAGGTTCATATTCCATCTTAATAATAAATACCCTAGTCATTGATTAAATTACACTGTGGAGAGGTAATCAAGATAATATATTCATATACTTGATATAATGAGTATAAGGGCAAATAAATAAGATAAAATATCATTTGATTAATACACAGACAAGAATATTTGAAACAGCTTAACCACATCTTTCAGTGTGTACTCAGACAGCTATGGGGTAGTTAGTAGGTATTAAATAGTGCACATAACAATGTTGAGTGAAATTATTTATTACAGTTTGATGGATACACAATGTTCTCTTTACGTGGATGTCAGAATATTTTAATTAAATGTCATTGCCCAAATATGTTATTCTTAGTTCTCATCTAGACCAAAGCGTGAAAAAGGCAATAACTGTTTGCATTTGATTAACTGAAGTGCCGGTAACTACGGTTAATTATTTTTAAAAATCACCACTATTTTCAAACAATTTTGTGTATTCAATACTCAATCAATAATTTACCTCAAATTCTTCATCACCCATCACAGCATGAAAACAACAGTTATTTTGAATTCAGATGTTTGTCATAAAATAAAAATATCTCTGAAGTATATTACCTATTACAAAAAATTCATCAGTCAAAAATTGAATATTTTATATATGCATAACAGAATAATAATTCCCAATATCATCTGAAAGGAATGATATTTTCGGTGGCGATTTCAACATTCATAAAATAGCTTTCAGTAGTCATATTCTGAGCTTCAATTTGGAAAAACTTTTGATAGTGGCTTTTTTTTTATTTGATAGACTTAAATATGTGTAATGGTTGGTCTATATTTCCTCGTACTTTATTAGTTTCAAGAATAAAAAAAAAGGAATAGGATATTTTTTTTATATCAGCATTATCAAGTTCTTTTACGGTGCAATGAGACATTCATTGTATATTTATAATAATTTGAAAATCAGGTTATCAAATTTATCCCATAAACAATTAGTTATTTCTGTTACTTAAAATATGCAGATATACAATTACTAATTTGTATCAATTGATAAAAAGTCTAATTCATATTATCTCAAACCCATTTCATTCAAATGCTGTATATAATATTTACTAATTATAAAAACAAAGAACTCAAACTAGTTGTGTTGCTATGGCGGGTATTGAATGCAGGAAAATTGTTGTCTATAGTGAGATTTTGTACTTGCGATGGTGATGAATTAAATAAAAAATTCTGTTGCAAAATGGTTTGGGTGTCTCGATTTCATGCTTCAGTCTAAACTGAGTAATGTCTGTTCATAGATGATTTGAATTTTATAGGAATAATATATTATAATACTCTTTTTCATTTTTTACTAACTAAAAAGAAAGAATTTTTTATGTTGGTGTTATGCAGTTTTCTGAGATTTAATGTTAGCAAATCTACTACTTGTAGGAAAATTAGAAAATTCAGGTTGATCACATTTAACAAGTATATATATCCTTAGTTAAGTTAAGAATACACTTAGAAAAAATGTGCTGCATAAAAATTGTGAGATAACCTTTAAACTTAAATATATGTATTTGTCGCAAAACACAATTAAAATATATTTTAAATTCTACCCATTCCTTTTGGAGAGTTAATTTATGGTATAAATTTAACTTTTAAACTAATCATATTCGTTTTGTAGCCCTTCTATAACATAAAATCATTTCATTTACAAACAGACATCATTATAATGTTACAGAGTCCACAGCTTATGGAAAGTTTAAAAAATAACAAGGCTGTTCAAAAATACAAAGGATGAATAATATAAATTTGTATTGTGATATAGAATTTTTAAAAGACTTACTGTCATTGAAATGGTTCAAAACATTACATTTGAATGCAAGTTAAGAATATTCATTTTGATTACTCACTTTATACGCTTACCGATCATTCTTCATAATCTTCTCAGTACTTATTTATTTAAAAAATATCTTGAACCATTTATGATTAGTTTATTATATCAATATTCAATGAGAAAATTAAAAAAAGTTAGACATCAACAGATTATATGAAGTTTTATATGTATATACAAACATATATTTTTTATAATAAAACTTTACATTGTGTTCCTGAATATATTTTTTAATCAATAAGAAATGCCTTAATATTTTTTCAATTTCCTTCTTGAACCATATATTAAAAATTTACACATGCAATTGATATAAAATATAATATGATACTTTCTTAATATGTCTGTAATAGAACACGGCAGAAAAAAATTATAATGTTTAGTTTGAATCTTCCATAAGTAAAAAATTATTCCTAAGCAATTTTTTTCTGACGAGTCTTCCTTAAAAAATATACTCTATTTACATAATAATGTGACATTTTACAAAACAAAACATGATAAATGGTGTTTCGATTGATCTTTTCATTCTAGAAGCTAATTATTATTGTTTTCAATATAAAATTTTAACCTACATAACAAACTCTAGTTAAATCTCATATTTTTTTTTGGTTGATATCGTTTATAATAAAGAAGCATGTCATATCCCGACCTTTCACTGCGTGCACCATCAGGTTAAAATTATTATACTCGTTTGTTTTACGTAAATATTAATGCTTTGCAAAATGCTGTTGAAAATAAATTTGGAAAATTATTCTGACACGTGGCAGCACATTGTTTTCATTTGAATAGTGGTCCTATATTTTTCTTTTACAACAGTACACTTAAACAATGACAGTTACAGTTATTGTCACTGCTTAAGTGTAAATATTAAATATATTTCGGAAAATATTTTCCATATTTATTATCAGCAGCAAACCTATCTAAAAAATCAAATATAATCGAAATGTATAAGTTCCATTGTATTGGTTCGGAATTAAATTATAATAATATGGACCACTGAATAAACGAGTATGTATAACTAGTCAATATTAAATTTTTACACAACATTAAAAGGGTAAACAATTAAATTTCATGTAGCGTAACCATTTCACAGTAAAAGAAAAACATTTGTATTATTAATTTTATAATACTTAACTATGAAAACAATTAGGTACCTAGTGTTTTGAGATAAACCCCAGTATTAATTATTTATTTACATGAATGAGCAAGAATTCATTTTATGAAATTCTCATATTCTGTCACAACTGATTTAATATTTTTGACTTCGCCATTTTCTGTGCGAATACATTGTCATATATATTTATATATTTTATGTTTAATTTTACGTCGATTTTATACTGGACAAATATGACAATTTATTTATTAATTTTTTTCACCAAACAATTTGAAGACGTACTATTTTTACAAAATAAAATCCTTACTCGAGATGCGCGAATTTCTAATAATAATACGTATTAAATGAACTATTTGGAAGGAATATTTTAATATGTATTTGAATCTTATTATTTGCATTTATTGCTTATGTAAGTATAAAAACAAAAATATTTTTTTCGATGATAATCAATTTAAATTACCGTGAAAATGATATGCTAAACAACGTTGCTTTTGTGAATCTTCGACCTTATTGTTTCAATAAACATAAAATATTTAAACTATTAATAAACTCAAAGTTATTTAAGCCCCTTTAACAAAATCGTTTTTGCTTTCAGTATTTTCAGACTATATCTAAACAAACTATATACACTGACCTATACATAGTTTGTGTACGTACAGCCTAAAAAATCTGACAGAACAAAATCCAAATAATTTACAAAGTTCAAATAGTTTTGAGTTTAAAATAAATTTCCGTCAAGCACCGTCAGTTAACAGTATTAACTAATTAAATTGGTTATATTAGTATCGATACACAGGCTTTGCAAATATAATTTGATAAATAATTAAGTTTAACTATTGTAGATACAGAAGAAATTCAAGCAAGATTTTAGCAAATGGAATATAGTATCCACTATGGATTGAATAAAAACTCTAGAAGACTATATTTTACCATTTATAAACAGGATGCTTAATAAATACAATTTATTTTTTAAACTTATATTATATAACGTTACGGTGAATAACTATTGTAGCTATCATAATAAATAAGACATTAAATAAAAAGTTTTTTGTATAATCTAACTGATTAATTGCTTTCAATAATCACGCAAAAAGCTTTTTTTTTTTTGAATTTGTATTTCAAGAATACATATTTTTTCCAGATCCAAAGTGACTTTTTAAGGATAAATATGTAATATTATTTAGAATTGAAATTGATAAACATAGCGGGGAATAATTTATTAGCCTGTTTATGAAAATGAATAATTAGCTGGATTATAATTCTACATCTAAACTATTTTTTAAGCGAGATAATATGAAGTTAAAGCCAGATTAAAATCACTTTTTTTCAGTGGGGCTTAAAATCTAAAATTAAACTTCGTTATGTTGACTATCTGACAGTTTGTATAACTCATTTTCTTCTATCTATAAATATTAAACTGTATATTTATCACAACCGATGTGAATAAATTGGTGAAATAATTGAGAAGCCCTCAATTATCAATAATAATAATTATTACCTACAAAATTAGAGTATTTTTAAGAGGAATCGTATCACTATTTTTAGTAATATTGCTGGTAGATCAGTTTTAAGTTACAAGTATAATTTAACATAGGCAAGAGGGAGGATTACGTATTAAAGAAGTAAAATTGCATGTGTGTAATGCCGAGCCTGTGTATTTAAAATAAGTTAGATATAATATAAGAGATTTTATATTTAATTTATAATAAAAAAAAATTTACGGCAGGGTCTGATTCTATTAAATTTATTTTCAATATCACTAACGTAGACAAAACTTCTTAGTGCTTAAATATGATTTGATTTGGAAGAGCAATTATTATTATTGTTGGTTTTAGAAAATTATTATACGTTAAAACTAAACACATATTATAATGATAATAATATTCGAAACCAATATACAATTCGTGTTGGAGATTGGCTAATGATATACTATAATGATTAAAAATAACATGAAATTAGTTTAATGGTCACGATTATGAGTAAAATCTAATTAAAAACAATAATATACTAAACTAAAATATGTAATAAATGTATAAAGCAACAATACCATTATTATATGTCAATAATATGATAACTAAAATTATAACTTAAAATTACATAATTATGGAAAAAAATATTTCCCTGATTTTTTCTAGTGAGCAAGCCACACTATGGCCCCTTATATCTATTTCGGTTTACAACTTACAATCTACTAGTAATATTAATATAATATTAAAGTGTTTTTGCAACTGCAAGCGACGTTGCATAATAATTATTAATTTATTTCTATAATGATTTATATTAAATCTAAAAGTAAATAAAAAAAATCCCTCCGTCAGCAATATTCTTTGTAAAATTTTAATAAGCGTGTTTGTAAATGTCCCTCAATTTGCACAACTTCACAGTGATGTCTGTGAACGGCTTGTCAAAGCACCAGTGCGAGATTGCACTTGCCTTCCATAGACATCATCATTGTCAAAAAGGAACTTAAAAATAATAATTAAAATTAAAAATACTGACGGAGAGGTTAAAAAATATTAATTACAAACTGCATGCTCTAAAGAAATCTAGTTGTCTAATTTATCACAATATTTCCAATACTCTACAACTTCGGACTTTCTTTTATAGATTATTAATGATTTATAAAATCCAAAATAATTCAGTTTTATAACACGATATTGCAAAATAAATCATAGGATTTAATGTTTTAATCGAAAAAAAAGCTACTACACATAGAATTATTTTGCAATATCTAAACGATTTATAATAAATTTATTAAATAGTGAAAAATCAATCATATTCAATAGAAATTAAATAAATTACTACCATTGAATAAAAAAAATTATAAATCTCTTAGTTAATGTTAATGTCTCAAAATATTTTTTTATCAACATTGTGATGTGAGCGTAATAAAAAGTAAATAAACTACAAATTGTATAACTAAAAATAAATTATATTAACTCATCATGTCTTCATTAAGTGAATACCAAATTTAATATTCTACATTATTAATTTATAACAGTTTATTTCGCAGATAAATATTAAAAACATATTCATACACTGACATCTCTTAAATATATTAACTTCATCAATTAATTGAACTAAAATTTTATATTTCTTTTTAATATATTTCGTAGTGCAATAGATGTTATGTAGACTATGTATAACATTAATCAATAAATTTGTAGTAGTTTATCAGTATATGAATTAGTTTTGAATATATTTTCATTCTAGCTATCTTCAATTTATATTTAACAAAAATATTTGTAATCACTACAGATTCTTGAAAACACTAGTGCTGCCCTAAATGCAAGAAAAATACACCAAAATACGCCAATTAAACAATAATAATAATCCATTATTTACTACAATTAATGAAATATAGGGTGAATTTATTTCTGTGGAAAAGAAATTAAAATGTATATGAAAAGTTTTAAGCATCTAATAAAATTATTGAAAAATATTATTAATTCAAGACTTTTATACTTAGCATACTAAGAATAATATGTAACAATACATGTGTTATACAAATCATAAGTGCTATGCAAATGATTGCAATATTTTTCTCTACATCTATGGCAACACTTGTGTATTACAACAAATTGAAAAAAAAACATGCATTTTGTTAGTATCATGTTAATATTATGTTAATCACTTTTTCGTTATTTAAGTATATAAAATTATTTCGCGCATGCGTCGTGCACAACTACATTATTAATTAATAATTCTAGTAAAAATGTTTAGAGCCACTAACGTAGTCCGACATGGCAACACTTTCTTTCGATGAAAAGCATTAAGTATGACTAAACACGTACCAAACCGCGCTACAGCAACATATTAGCGAATATAAAAAAGTTTTCAAATGTTACATTACCAAAAACACGTTTACCTCATCTCGTAATGATGATGAGAATGTCTTAATCATTATTTTTTGAACAAATAATAATGTTCCGATGAATCATATGAATTTTTCACTTGAATCACTAAATCCAATATTGGAATTATATTTTTAGTTATAAACCTTTGATAGGCTTCATTGATTCAAGACTATTACAACCAAAAAACCTTCGCAACATGTATTAAGATTTCAAATAATATGATTTTATGAAACCATAGAAGTGTTTTGATATTGCATTAAGTTATTGTCTTATATTCTTCATAAATTCAATGAAAGATATAAAAAATCGTTTTATAAACCTTCCATGACCATTTGATCATAGAATTAACTTATATTATTTGTATTATATAAAGACTTTCTTTTTTAAATGTATATTTTGTGATTGTAGATCTTTTTGCATAAACTCATTATTCATTAGAAAAAGGTTCTTTTAGAGCACAGGTTATAACACCTATTTTATGGCAATTTTTCATTAGCTATTATTTCTCGATTCAAGTTGAACAATGAATGTAATACGACATTATGTTTAAATGACAAAAAAAATATTATTATGCATGGGTTAGAGTTAATATTATACATTGCTACTTTCAAGAAATTCATAATAGAAAGTGTTGGCCATTATCGCATTGCGTTTTTCATCACCCAAGCCAAAGCGTAAACGCCATGTCTATACTTGTAATATTATTTTTATTTGTTTGTGAGTATTATGGAATTTTGCTAAGGTATTTATAAATACTCCGAGAGCGTATACTAAAAGAACGATCATTTGATAACTTCACTTTTATAACAGCATATAAAAGTTATAATGATTTGCATTATCCTAACCTTTTTAGCTCGCTATAACATAATCTCTTTGAAACTAAATATTTACATTTTCAAAAATGGAAGGCATTTTAAAATCAGTGACTTTCGTTTTTTGACATTTTCTTATACGTTCATATTACCAATGCTAATTATTTTTTTACTGTAATATAGTGAAGAAATTACCAGTTAATAGAACCAAACTCAGGTATCGATTCAGCTAGAAGTAATTAGTAACATAGCTACACACTTTAAAATAATTAAATTGTATTGTCATATAATCCATATAGATATTATAATAAATACATTTAGAAGGGTTTATTCTGTTCAAAGCTTGAATTTTTTGGGAGTATTGGAAGCAATGTGCATCTAGTAATCTTTAGCGCCTGAGAATCAAAGAAATTCAGTTTTTGTGAAGTTCAGTTTTGAAAATGTACATTCAAGTACGTTTTTTAAATTTCTTTATTATTATTGCGTTTGAAGAAGAAGTTGTTGTTTAGATTTTAAGGAATCCATTAAATTATTATTTGATGTAAATCAAAGTCGTGCCATCTTTACCTATTTTTCATTTGGAAGAATGAAGTTATCAAATGATCATTCATAATGTTCTCAGTCCTGAAGTCACCGAGAACATGCAAAATTGCACATAATCACCAGGATTTCAAAGGAAAAGACAAAAAATTGTCTCAGGTTTGTAATTATCAGGTACAATCTATAAGAGATGGACTAATCCACTTTGCGGCAAATATGTGGGTGGGAATTCGAACAAGGAGCGAATGGACAGATTCAGTAAACAAAAGCACTATTCTTGGAAGAGTATAGTAACACAAATTGTTATCAAATGTAGTAGTTGGACATTGACGAGAATTATGAAAATGTTTGCCAGGAGTAAGAGCATTCAGGATTATTTCTAAATTACAGTTTGTTAAAAATGAGCAATGGTAGGTTTGATGAATAGCTTTCTTAAATATTGTGTAATAATGAATGAGAGAGGTGTTTAGAAGTATTGGAAAGTTGTAGAATATAGAATATGGTAGTATTTTAATCGAATTTCTTTTAAGAAAGAGTTTCATAAGGATAAATCTCTTTGTTGAGAAATGAATATTTTCGTTCTTTGAGTATGGGAATTTTTGAGGAATTCGGGAGTATATACTTGGAAATATCGTTGTTTTGAGCTGTGTGTACAGGCAATAGAACGCCAAGAATGACCACTTTTTAAAAAAATGTTCAGTTCTCTTGAGCGCTTCAGAGTGAGGGTCTCTTTGCCGACATAATGAAATAGCAAGCGGACCGATTGAAAAAAATTGAACCGGTCCGTTTTGCGAGTCGGCAAGGAACCTGTGTCCTCCGTGATTGTAACAATTACTAATGTCAGTGTGAGTCAGGAGCGCCTTGTCGCGATCGCTAAGGGCGTCGTGGCCGGCCGCGTTGCCCCCGACTCAACTGGCCGCCGCAATGGCCGCGGCCAGTACGGCCAGGATGGCGAGGAGCAGGGGCGGACGGGCATGCCGCGGCGCCCTATTGCACATGTCTTCCTCGCAGAAGCACATGTGCCCCGTGCCGGAACTTTCCATCATGCACACGTGGTCCACCATGAAGAGGTTGATCTGCAACTGTGATGTACACGTCCGCCGGACTACCTCGTACGCTGAAAATTTATTCAAAACAATTAGGAAATGAGACTTAATTTTCTTCATGCTTCTTACCATGTAGTGTGACCTGAAATACTTGAAATTAGCTGTTAAAGTAAGACATCTGAGGATTGAAAAGGAATAAGCCACTGGTGAATATGAGAGAAATATTAAATTTTATCTCTTTCTTATTTTTCTTTTGTTTCTGTCATTTTTTTAAAGGTAAATTAAGTCACATTGCAAACATACGCTTAGACATGGTGAACATAAATGACTAAATTTCTATAGCCAATGAAGTGTTCTTGACTAAGATTTTACAACCAGACCTATTCCGGCTTCATCTTCCATCACCTTAAACGAAATCATTTTTTCCATGGATATCTCTGTAGTTGGAATCTAATAAGAGTGCCCACCATCCACCCGCCCCGTCCTCACACCTGGTCTTAA
>JAGVSQ010003673.1:0-21009 GCA_022683975.1 Rhyacophila evoluta
TGGATATCTTCACACTGTGGAGATCCATATGCTCCATGTTGGGAGCGAACATGGTCTATATATACATATATTAAGATTATTTTAAGCGAATGGTGTGGATAGTGACAGTTTTTTTCCTGTTAATCTTTGTCAATTATTTTTGTCTTGTTTGCCAACCAATTGTAACGTATTTAAATTTTCACTTTTTTAATAACCCGAAATCTCTAGTGCCTAATCTCGAGCGCTTATAAATAATTATTCGGTTATTGAAGCATACAAACGTTGTATTGAAAGAATTGCAAGTATTTAATAAAATATGAAGAGCAAAAAAAATGAGAATCCAGTGAGTAAGAATGAATTTCGAAAATGATATTTATCTAAACTCATACAACTTAAGTAAAGTAGATATCGATATATTATATAAAGCGACTTCGTTGAATACAGTAACTGATGCTGACGATTCGTAATGTAGTTTTTAAAGATAGTTTCATAGATTTAAAAACAATGAAAGATGCGATTCCAGTATGCAAAATATTTTTACGACTTACATTGTATTTTCTGTATTAAATAATCTCTTATTTGGAAGCAATTGCTTGCGCGAAAGTAAATAGTGAATTGTAATGAATTACATTTGTATAAATAGTTTATTCTAACTTGAAATTATTCCCACAATTAATTGTCGTTTAACTAAAGTAGAAACAATAAAAGAACTTTAATGCATTCGCGTACCCCACTGGTAGAAGATTACTAAAATGGCCTTCTTAGCGAAACAATGATATAAACCACAAGGCAGTAGAGGAAGAAGAAAAAAAACCCGAGTTGACAGATACAGGTATGCCAGAAATCGCTGGAGACTAACACTGTTTATTTTACTAACCCTCAGAGTTGAGATTTTTATCTTCATCACAGTTCTCGGAATAAATCGACGAAGTGAGGTGTTGGCCGGCAGGGACTCTCATAGAGGATGAATGTTATTTTATAAATTTCTGGAATAAGATCCGTTTTTTCTGATTGGGCGGACTTCTTAAGACCATTTTTTTCTCTTGTCTGTGTGTAGTTTTCTCTTTAAATTCGCTTAGCCGTTAAATATTTATTTATATATCCCTTTAATGCATGCTTTTTTTGGAAAAAATTCTCAATTTCTCAACTAAAAATCATTTATTTATCGAAATATTCAAACTACGTACCTTATTTTTGTTGAATTAGTCTTCTAAGCATCAATTCAAAGTAATGATTTATACAGATGACACTTGTTGCATTTATTGAATTAAATTTCAAATGATTCAAATGTTGCATATATGCAATAGTATGCAGTGAAGAGATATTTAAATTGATATTATTTTTAAGCATGACTTTTTTCCACGTTTTCATCTATCATCTGAAAATTGTGATTTGTAATACTCTTAACGTATTATATAAATGAACATTCCAAAAGTGGAGCGAATGGATCTCGATAGCGTGAAAAAGACCTCTCCCGCAATAGAGACTATGGATCATTACATAATCAAGACTTATGTTGACAGTTATTTTGTCATGAGATTTAATTGCAAGTCAATTGTTTAATTCATTGGGCATGCAGCATATTTGGGTTTTCATTCAGCATTGTGTGAATCGAACCCGCAATCTCCAGCTCCAAAACGGCTACAGGAAAGAGGACATTATTGGATGAATTGAAGACCGTTCAGTTAAAGGTGTCCATAAACGGTTCGTGGAGGCGTACGAATAATTGAATTCATGGAGTCAAACGATGAATCGCGTTGTTAGAAGCCCATTAATAGTTTATTATACTGAAGAAATTAGTTTGACTATATTCTAGAATTAATTTTAAAATAAACATATGACTACAATCAAATACTTTGAAAGAATAAACTGGAAATTACATATAATTTATAGTATTCATTGTTCAAAATACTATTATTACACTTCGAATTGATCACAATTGCTTTGAAAGGATGATGGGAGTGGTACATAAGTATTTTTGACATTTTAAATAGATACTTAGAATAGATATTTGGTGAGAGTTTATACATATTGTAAAGTACCTACTCAATTAAAGACACATTTGGTTATTAAGCACTCCCAAGTAGGGCTACTAGCGTCGATACTTTTCGAAAATGTGTTAAAATACAACCCATAGAAATCATGAAAACTTAGATGTTGCCAATATATTTCAGTTTAAAATGAGTTTAAATCAGGCAAAATCAGTTAATGTTATTGATTATAAATAAAAGTGTGTATGTTATAAAACAGATGTGTTTTGATCTCTTCTGTAATATTGTGAATGCCAAGTTCTTATTGCATTGTTCGTGATAATATAGGATTGAAATGAATTTTTATTAATATTTAATTTTGGCTCTGGTATCTCAAATGAAATATGGAAACCCTTCTTGGTCTTTGTATACTATAGTCTCGCTTATCAAAATTTATGTGTATTTATTAAGGATGCCCCATTAATTTCAGTATAGAATTGCTAACCTAATCTCATGAAAAAATATTAAATTAAATCAACACACAGTGGAGATTATTCAACATATTGTAAAAAGCGGAGGTGATAAAATAAATATATTACACTTTTATTTGTATTCTATGTGGTTTTATAAAAAAAAAAACTAGCTGTTGATTTTTAATTTGTCAATACTGTAACATTTCTATGTTGTATACATATTAATTGTGATTCTGTTATGTAAATTCGTTTTGTTTACATGTGCGACAGTGTTGTGTGTGCTGTGGTACAAAGGATTGGCCTCCTCTGCCTTACAGTGTAGGCGAACACCTCTCATGAAGAAGTAAATTGATATTATATTATTATATTAACAACTTCTCGTTATGTTCTTTGTGGAGTTTATTTTATGGCTCGATTGTCAAAACAGA
This sequence comes from Rhyacophila evoluta, assembly GCA_022683975.1. NCBI lineage: Eukaryota > Metazoa > Arthropoda > Insecta > Trichoptera > Rhyacophilidae > Rhyacophila > Rhyacophila evoluta. The sequence goes on from JAGVSQ010003673.1 coordinate 2,851, forward strand.
TTTGTTGCACATGACAGTGGACAATAAATTCGTTTTGTTAAAAGCATAATTGAAAACGCTTCTGTTGTATTAAAACGTACATTTTATTCACCAAGAAACTAAATAAAACTTAATACGGGGCGTTTAGCTTTTTTAAATGATTTTACGTTCATCTGGTTGGTGATTATTAACGAAGAACTTTCTTATGATCTGGGGACGTACATTCACGAAGCGAAAAACAATACAATTCGAGAGTTTTCTCAGCATAAGATCTACAAAGGACCTAATCTAACATAACATATGGAGGAACATCATTTGCCTTTAAAAATATTATTTGTAATTTGTTTACTGTTTTAATAGCAATTAATATCTTCGATCGGTAATGCTGTATTTACCAAAAAAGAGGCCGTCCAATTTTCGATAGATTTACATTAGGTTAAGTTCATAATTATGTATACATATATTAGGTCCATTGCGTTACTTAAATAAATAGACCCAAATAACGCAAAAGGACCATTTACAATTTTTTCATTATATACATCACTATTCGATTCCGTGGTTATTTATTTATATTCGATTTAAAAAAATCCAAATAGACGAAACATGTGTCGAACAGCTTCATCTAGAGATCTCTCTCCCCCGTTGAAATCATCACAACACAAGTTTATTTAAACTTAAAAATTAACCATAAAATGATTAATATATGAATTGTGGTGTCATTTTTAAATATATTTTTTAATAATCTTTATCTTTAACATGAAAATATTTTTATTGTGACAAGTGAATGATATTGATGTATTATTTTTATTATTAACAATTGAGTAACGACAAAATGACATTCACTATATATATGCAAATTATTAAAATAAACTTAGGCGAAATGAGTATTATAATATGCATGAATACAAGTATTTATATATCTATGGAAATATTTACAGCCGTCTATAATAATAAATATAACTTTTAGCTTATATATAATTAAATGTTGTATTTTCCCTATCTTTGCTGTAAATCATTTTTACAATTTTATCTATAAATGTGTACCTGAGCATCGTTGAAATTTGATTTTTAATTTCATTCGTGCGGATTAATAGACATTGATAAACGTGATAACATGTAAGTAATTACGTGTGAAAAGATACAATGTAACTGATTAATTCGTTATTACTTTGTTATCTACCATTTAATAATAACTTGACTTAAAATATTGCCATACCAATATTTTTAATGAACTAACTTAACATAAGAAAATTATTAAAAAATCTTGCCAAAATAACTGCCCCCTCCGAAGCGTGCACGTCTCCCCAATAGCGTAGTTAATAGCGTGCGCGCCAAGCAATCCGGAGATTGCGGGTTCGATTCCCCATTTGTCGGATTTTAAAAATCCAAAAAATACAGGACTGGATGCCCGTTTGGTTGAGCAATTGTCTGACAAACAATAATCAAGACGTCTTCACATTGCGGAGATCCATATACACCACTTTCGAAGTGGATATCTTCACACTGTGTTTATCCATATGCTTCACTTTGATAGTGAACATGGTAAATAAAAAAATCTGAACACCATACAAGATAAGTATTATACTAATCCTGTCAAAATAACTATCTCTTCCACCGCCCGCCACCACTCTATACACCGTTACATTGACGTATGCCGTGGCGTAAAAATGTGAGGCTCTATTCAAAGTGAGTAAATCGTCCAAGAAGCAATCTTCTATGTCTTCGGACGGAAGTTGCTAATTTACATCCATAAATTTAAAAATATATATTATTCGGGCTGTGTGATTTTCGACATACGGGAGAACCTTTAAAACGAATTTATGACATAACTCGAAGATTGGGTTTAATTATGTAAAAATGAATTTGTTTAGATAACATCACCTCATTAAAAAGACATACACGTTTTGCTTTGGAGCGAATATTGTTTTACTGTTTATTATCAGGTAACACATATAAAATATAGCTATAACTTTGTTTTATCAACGCTAAAGTATAGATTTAAAATATAAATATACGACTATGAAGCAAATGAGGTGTTTAGAAACGTATTTAGAGAAAATGAGTATAAAAAACAGTACGCAATCTTTGTACAGTTGTTGGTTTAAACTGCTGAGAAAGCCAGGGAGCAGATCTTATGTTTCATCTAGGATTTCTCTGTAATAATGATTTATCTAACCCAAAAGTGTAATGAAAGCTGGAGAATTAACGTCGACGCACCACAGAATGTTCTCTCGGTTTTCAGGAGACGTAGCTAAGCTGAATAATCCGGTACTATTTCGAGAATATAGTCAAAGCTAAAGGATTTTAACTACACCTGACCGTCAAATCGAAACATACGACGGTTTGGTAAGTGATGATAAAGAATCTTTTTCAAATGTTCCCAAAAGTATTTTTAAGTTTTTGAAACGCTTTAGTATGAATAATATTACTTAGTACATATCACAATTTTTATTTAAAACCCGATATAAATCTTTCGTCTACTAAATCAAACATATTTACTGAATTTTGCGTTTTTACATTTTTGTTTATATAATCATTCGAATGCCTAATGGAAGGGGAGAAAAAGTATTAATTTTGCAAGAGATAATTGGCGAAATCTGAATAAGGCCGGCGCTACGATAGCAGAGCGACGGTAACAGAGATGAAAATAGCTATAAGTAGGTGAGTAGGCGAGCAAGTTCCGCAGCGCGATAACACGTTGTCGTCACAACATCTTGCTAACTTGCTCACTCACCGATTTATAGCTATTTTGCATCTCTGTTGCCGTCGTTTTGCCGTCGTCGGTCTGTCATCGCGGCATCCATCGTACCCTCGGTTTTAGTTTCAGAGTGAAAGTGTGGGGTTTTATAAACATGAAAACAATAAGCAATAAATATATTTTTTTATATAAATAAATGAAAATGGTATTCTAAGCTTTGAGAACCTGCAGCGGATTCTGGGGATGCGGTAGTATGACTTCGTCCGAAATGAGAAGATAAGAGAACAGACCACGCAGCCACATCACTGACAAAGTGAAGCTGCGACGCTGGACCAGGCTCGGCCACATATTGCTGATGCCTCAAGAGAGTCTGAACCTGTCCTGCATATTCTTTAAGCCGCCCGGTCTTCGGAATCTATAGAATATATTCGGCAGAGTTACGGGATGCAGGTATGACCTCGGAGGACGCAATAATACTGGCGGGCGACAAAGATTCTTGGAGACGTCACGTCGTGTCCATATGCTATACTTAGGGAGCGGATGTGGAAGTAGAAGAATAAGATACATGATATTAATTAAGTTTTACTTCTAATTTTATTATATATTTAAATATATAAAACTAGAATGTTATTTTGAAGAGGAATCTAATTTCAGGTTTGATCTATGTCATAAGAACAAGAGAATAAGAACATATTGTACCATATACAAATATGTATAAATATTAAATATCATGTCGATGTCCTAGTTTTCTAAATAACTTTAGTACTATTTTTAATAGTTTTAATTGGAGTCCATTTCCCACAAATCAAACCCTATCTGTTCAGAAGACCAAACATATAAAGTATCACCGGTTCTTATTATCGATATATTTTATTTTAAAATAATTTCAATTGTTTTTTACAGGCCAACACGATTGTCATGTTGTTTTTTGTGCACTGGACCATCGATGCTTAGATTTATTTATAGGTTTACACAACGTTTCTCATTTTGATTTTGTATGACTCGTCAATGCAGTATTACCACGTGAATGGAAACTAATGACGGGTAGGGCACGTGGGCGCATTCCAACAATTTAAAACAAACACCGTCGTTTATTACTAGAAGTTTATAAATAAGCCACACATGAAATTATCTACATCGGTAGCGCTTCTCAAACCTTTTTATGCCACGGTCTACAATGCGAAATAAATACAAGGCTCTACAAATATATTTGGTTTTCGTTTTCGACGGTTTCACTGTTCTGTAAGTATTACTACGTATCGAACCCGCATTCCCCGGATGCAAGGCGCGTATGATATCGATACCCATAGTGTGAAAACACTTCTTGGCGGACTATTTTTTACGAGAATCCTACCCCTCTCTGTCCCCAGTGGCCTAGAGGTGAACATGCGCATATCTGGGGAATTCGAATTCTATTCTAACATCTGTCGGGTTTTTTAAAAATTCGAAAATTCAAGACTGGATACCCGCTGGGTTGAGCAAAAAATCCGGTAATAATTAATCTGTTAAAACATGTCTATATATTGCGAATATCCATTTAGGTCATCCACTTTCTAAGCGGATATCCTCACACAATGCAGATATATCTTTATGCTTCATTTTCGTAGCGAAAATTAAATTTTAAAGGTGAAAATATAGTCAATTTACTTATTTCTAAATAAAAATAGAACATGACTGTAAGCTCAAATTAAGGTTCATATACAGAAAATATATGGCCACCTGGCAGGAGGTCCTCGACCTCCTGCAAAGTCAAGCTTTATTGGCTGGATAAGTACTGACCACTAAAGAGAATGTCAAAACACTCGGAATATACTTATTTAATTTTCAAGAATAATGATGAAATATAAAGTTTAATTTGATTCAATTATCAATTTATTATCGTCTGTAGTGGAGTAACAGCTAAACATTATGGACTTTTATTGTTATATTATATAATGGATCGTAGGAGCGAGTCACGAAGATGCATAAAACACATGTGTTTGACGTGGATTTAGATACAAATTACGGTCCCAATGAATTCAGTGAATTAAATATAAATAATAACATGACATGTATGCGCCTGTGTATATAGCTCAAAACAGCCGATAGCGAACTACACTTTACAAATAACGTCAAATCTTATTTTAAGAATCGATGTTAAATATCTTCATCGATATTAAGGTTTTTAAAGTATACTTGTAGATTTGATAATTGATAAATCTGGCTTATTCATCAAATTTTATCCCCTTTTCTAAATAAATAATGACAAAACACCGACTAAAAGCTTCCGTCATCAAAATCACTAGCAGAAAAAGCACTATTAATCGATAACCATTTATCCTAATCAAGCAATATTTCGTCAGTCAAAGTCATTAAGTCTTTAGTCTTCTTCTTCTTCTTATCTTTAGAACCAGTAATAAAATACAGCATAGTAATAAATTGTATGTTTTTATTATTTACTCCAACTTTTGCAAAATTGTGCGATCTTTCATTTTCTCCTTTTCAATCTGTCAATTTTATAACCCATATCGATTTATCAATAAAAGACTAGCGTTTAAATTGAGGCATTCTTATTACTCATTATTAAACCTAAATATTTTAGTATAATGATGTTGAATCACTGTATAAACTAAATAAAGCAATGCTCAAAAAAGGCTAAAAATTTGGGAAAGTTTCACAAACTTTCAAAGGAAGTTAGAATAGGATAATTGCAAATCATTCATTAGTGACTACTCTACCAACTTGAAAAGCAGCTAAGTGCAAATAAATAATTGTATACAGGTAGTGTAATATAATACTGGCTAATGATTTACTATTTGTCTTTCCACAGGTAGAGTATGTAAGAGCACTTAATATCTAGCATTGTTCCATCGAGTCTCAGCGATTCGTTACGGCTTATAGTAATTACTTAGATAATCAGGTAATCACTTCCTACTAAGCTAAATAAACCACATAAAAGATAATCCCTAAGTTGTAATGGATATTTGGGTAGAGAGTGTGTCGAAAGCCCAGGTTTCAATTTGAATTTCAATTACTTTTTTGGAATAATGATTCAAGAATTTTTCAACAGGCTTACGGTAACGAGTTCTCGAAACTTTTATTTCGTGAGGAGATCTATCTGCCTTTCCCGAGACGCATTTCAAATTTCAAAGAAATTTAATTTCAGATAAAAAATCCGTTTGTAATTTGTTGAAGAATGGTTTAATTTAGATTGTGGTGAAATTATAATATTCCGCTTTGGATGTTGTATTGTATATACGGATGTTCGGATTTAAAAATGAAATCTCTCATTCAGTCATTATCTGTATTAATTAAACGGTCTACTTTTTAAATTTTAATCTTTGAAATATTATAAAGTGTAAGCGATTTTTTTCCAAATATTTGTAAAAAATATACTCCACGTTAAAAATAAATTGTTTGCGAAGCTATTTCATTATTTTATTTTCCATTAGGCCGCGGTGAAAAAGATTTTTCATATTTGAAGAATACATTTAAAATATAGAAAGCAAATAACTTCATTAATAATATCAAAACAATGGAAACATATTAGTATGATAACTGAATAATTAATATAAATTTAAATAATTCGACAAATTTAATGTGTAAAAAAAACTACTCTACAGTAACCCTGGATAATGTCTAAGCTTCCGGTTTTTGGGGAAAATAACATGATATTTTTACCTAATTTTAACAATGCTTATTACGTACGTATTTATGTAATATACCTACACCTGTTATGCGTGTGCATACCGTGGCGTGAGACGCTCTTCACAATGTTAGAAGTGTGCCAGTAGCAGATTTCCGCGAAGTTGGTTCGTGTGCGCTAGAATGTGCGTGATTACCATTTAAAATAATGCCTTGTTAAAATTCGCCCTTTTGAGAAGAGATACTATATTTAATTAAGCAAGAAATGATATGAGACACTTAGTAATGGATAAATTTGATAAAATTTGTAAAATGACGAGGACGTTTAGAAAATGTGAGAGACGTTTATATGTTGTCTCGCGAAGCTGTGTCTATCTGTGGAGCGTTAACCATAATATAAGTAGACAAATAACGTGTTTTACTATATATCAATAAATACCGGTTCCATGACAACTGCACGCATGACAGGTGCGCACATGACAAGTGCTCACATGACAAATATTGAAAGATTTGTTTACAAGAATTGGTTGTCACTTATTCGTCCCATTAGAGATCCAGTGTTATATTTTCGATTATGTAAAATCCTTTTGCAGGTGTGGGATTTGAACCTAAATCCCCTATTACTCCATAGCTTACGTGCTAGCCGCTCGTCCACCAGATTCCTAACTCTATTAAATTATTTGGTTCATAATATTCCGAGACGTCTGATAGATTTTTAGTATTTCAACACCTTCGACGACATACTTTCGTGAGTGCTCTTACAACATACATTAAATAACTGTACGTGTTACGCAGATATAGGATAACTAATTTTGCTGTCAGTTTAAAGGTTGAGTGACAATTTTATTCCAGAGACACTATTGGGAAGTTAGTACTCAGCGCGGATACTACTAGAAGATAAGTGAGCAATTTATTGGATAATCTACACAGAGGCGTTCATAACTTGGCGATCGGAGGATACAATATAACTCATAGCGTATTAATTTAATAATTGAAATAGTTAAATATCTAACTAAACACTCAGGTGTAAGGACGGGGCGGGTGGATCGTGGACATCTTCAGACACTGAGTATTGCTTTACTGTGTATCTTAGCTTACCAACAGGATTGCTTCATTAATGCGTGGTAACCTAAATCATAATTAATCAACTGTTGAGTTAATATCTTTACCATAAAAATTCCCATACATTGTCATGTAATTAATCAGTTATTGTTTTTTGCTTCTTAGTACTGATTTATAATCAGATTTCTAGCAGTGATAATTTTTCTCATTAGCTAGCTACTCCTCTCAAGTCTACTTTCATTTATTTTTAACAGGATATAGTACTATTGGTCTCCCCTGTACCCAAGAGTTTAGCGTGCGGGATCGATTCCCAAATTTACCGGATTTTAGACACCTGAAAATGCAGGACTGGGTGCCCACTGGGTTAAGCAATTGTCTAACAAGCAATTCTCGTAAAAATAATCTGTCAAGACATGACTTCACATTGCGGATATCCATATATTCCACTTCCCGAGCGGATATCTTCACACTGTGTAGATCCATATACAAAACTTTCTGAGCAAACACGGTAAAAAAAATACTGTTGTGCAAATAGCTGTTGATAAATACTACATGGCCGTATATGGCCAATTGTTTGTATGTCTTACAAAGAATATTAACGATTTCGTGCACTGATTTGAAATGATGTAAACAAATAAATTCGATACTTTGCGTAGAATGTTAATCTTTAAAATTATTAAGCATACAATTTTATTACACAGATGATTTTTTTTTACCTTATTCGTCGGTAGTGTCACGTACGCCACTGAATCATCGTACGTACGTTGCCCTACATATTCAACGCAGCTATTGTGGAAATAAATAAATGTTCCTTGAAAACAACTTGAACGATAATATGTCACTGGAAGTAATTTAACAGATTGTAATTCAACGAGAACACGTGGTTTGTTGAGAGGTTCGTTATGGTGTTAAGTATTAGGGATAGGGTATTAATTTCTCAGAGCAGCTTTATCTATTGCGCGAAATTTAGCATCACTCATTACGCTAACATTGTTATTTTCAAGAGAGGATGTATCTTATTGGGTGAGATAATCCATTTAGCTCTCTATCTCAAAATGTATTGTCTATTGCTAAAAGTCCCTTTGTCAAACAATCAATTTTTATTATTTTTCTACTTCATGTGATGATTTTTTTAATTTATTGTTTGACCAAAAACTATATCATTTTGAGAATCAAATTTCTCATGAAATTATCTTCAATTGAAGTAGAACGTTCCAATAAATTATTCAATAACTTATAGTGTTTTAGTACTGAATACTGGCTCTTTAATTGGCCAGTCTTTTGCCACAATATGTCAGAACTGCTGCGATTTCACACGAATGATTAAAACAGAAGAGAAACATATTTTAGGGGTCTTTATTACCATGTCGTCGTATTGCTGGAAAAAGACGTTAAAGTAAAAAGTGAGTTTTGAAATAATCGAGTTTTAATGGTTGAGTCTCTCTGTTAAACGCATTTTACGACAACTTCTTAGGTATAATGGTTATACTTTAAGAAATTGTCGTGAAATATAATTCTTCATATATAAGTCTTCATATATAATTCTTCTTCAAAAGTAGAATATATGGATCTCCACAATGGATGATATGCATTGATAGATTTTTCATGATGTATGGTTGCCAGCCAATTCCTCAACTGATTAGGCATCTTGTCCCGATTTTTCAGATCCAGCAGCTGTGAGATTTGAACCCGCAACGTTTGTATTCGAATCGCGCCCGTTAACCTTTCAGCCACTGAAGGGAATTAGTTGTCTAGAATCAAATTGTCATGTGCAATATCTTCCAGTAAAAACGTATCCGGTACTTTCTTCAATGATATAACAACCAAAGTTCAGATTACTCCCAAAAAATGTTACAATATACCGTCGTATTACTGGCAAAAGACGTTAAAGTAAAAAGGGAAGTTTTGAGATAGTCGAGTTTTAATGTTTGAGTCTCTTTGTTAAATACATTTTACGACAATTTTTATCAAATAATACATTATACCTTAAGGATTTGTCGTCTAATGTATTTAGCAGAGAGACTCAACCATTAAAACTCGATTATCTTAAAACTCACTTTTTCACTTTAACGTCTTTTGCCAGTAAAACGACGATATTACGTATTAGTGCTAAATAAATATTAGGAATTCCATGGGTAAAATCTATGTTAAAATTTTTGAAAGATTACATATACTGGTGTTTTAGTCATATATTATTGTTTGAAGAGTGGACGTCTCATCGAAGTTTAATGAAACATTTCGATATTAATATTCTGTTTTATCAATAGGTCTAAATAAGAGAATTCTGATAACTGCAGAGTAAGAGAATACCAAGAGAGAAAGAGAGAGAAGGTGCAGAAATAATGTCGCTAAAGAATTCTGAGAAGGTAATGGTACCCCGAAGAGAGAGTTATGTTTTGTTACTCCGTAGTCACTCAGGGTTGTCAAATTACATTCAAAGAATATTACATGAATATTGTATATACGTTTCACAACAGATTATTTAAACGGCCCAGTGTGTGGCATGTTATAAACTATGGTGTATATTTGTATATGTATTTAAATATTTCATAATACTATGCATATTAAGCTCAGAGAAATAATGGAATAGAGAATAATATAAAACATCTCCGATAATAGATAAAGCACTAAGAAAGAAGCAAAGTTATCGGATCATTTTTTTTCTACAATATTGTATAACATGAAGTAGGTACAGTTATGAATGGCAATACAATCTACTCTATAAATATTTAATTTTCTGCTATGCCTATTCGAATGGGAAAATTCTCAAGATAGGGTGCAAACACATTTTTACAACCTGTTATTTCACGATTTTTTGTTTGTTAGATAATCGCTCAACCCATTAGGGTTTCGGCCGTCCATTTTAAATTGTATGAAATGTGTATGTACATGCTTGAACTCGCAATGCCCAATACCAAATCACCGCACTTACCGACTCATCCACAATTATTTTTCATATCATGTTCGCTCCGTAAGTGGAGCATATAGATATATGCAGTGTAAAAATGCCCATTCCGAAAGAGGAGTATATGAATCTCCGCAGTGTGAAGACTTCTTGATAGATTATTTTTCACGAGAATTGTTGTACGACAAACAATCCTTAACCCGATGAGCTACCAGTCCTGCATTTTCGTATTTTTGAAAATCCAACAGATGGAGAATCGAATACGCATTTCCTGGATTGCTAGGCGCGCACTTTACCATTTACGCTACCGGAAAGTTAATAATTAATAATAAAAAAATCAGAAACAAAAACTCGTTATTTGTAAGACCTGTTTTATTTTAAAGAGTTTTAAATTGATTTTGGTTATTTAAAATATGAAAGAACATATCGCTCTATAAATAATTTGCGGCGAGTAAAAAAATAGTGAAAAAAATGAAGCAGGCAATCATTGATTTTAAAATAAAATTCATGTATCTATGGAACGATAATATTGGAAAATTCGATATTTATGTGACACGCGTAAACCCTAACTCTTTCCAGCGAACGGTGGGTATACTCGGACAGTATTTTACGACCGTCCGTTATCTATTGGCATATTTGAATTTCGAACAATGCTTGCGGTAAACGATTTTCGGAATCACTCATCGTGACTTTTGTTTAATCTCTCTTTAAACAAATAATTTCAACCCGTCCTTGGAATTACGCGCAGGTAATAAATCCCCGATAACTGTCAAATATAATACGTTTACATGAGTACGGTATCAGCTTCATTTAATTTCGGAATCACCTGATTGATACATCAGAAATTCAAAAAATATAATTTCCTGCTGTCAGTCACCATATTAAGAAAATACAATTTATAAAAAAATGAATCTCTTCAACTTGTCACATACCGAAAAAGAAGTCGTCCACTTTTTACAAGAGAGATCTGAGAGTCCTGGGAATAAGGATTATGTGTTAAAGCGGTCATGAATTCTTACTATTGACTGTATTTTCTTAGATTGCGAAAAAAAGATCGACACAATTGAAATTGGTTTACCGGCCGTCGCCTGACGTTTGTTCTAGGTATATAATATAAAAATAGCTGGTTAGGTTTGGTTGGGGTAACTATATAATATTATACTTTACAAGAATAATATGTAGAAAGTTGTTTGTAATTGTATTGTTTGCATTGTTTAGTAATGGTAGCCGATAGCAAAAGAGTACATTTTCGTTGAACTGATAAAACCTCCGATGTGACAAAATTGAAATTTTACCAGAGAGTAAAAAACTGTGTCTCATCATAATGGGATAAATGTTACATTGGAGGTTTTGCCAAATTATTCGATCTGATGTGAAGAAATAAACAAAATGCAAAAATACCGTTTCGACAAAAATGACAAATCGAGGGTTTTAACCTTTAACTTTAACTGTACTAAAAATATAATTACGTAACATTATATATACTATATTCTCCCTTAAAATGGAGCATATGGACCTGCACAGTGTGAAGATACCCACTCCGGAATTGAAGTATATGGATCTCCGCAATGTGGAGACGTTTTGGCAGATTATTTTTCACGAGAATTGTTTGTCATACAATTGCCGCCCAGTTCTGCATTTTTGAATTTTTTTTCTCGGTAGCGTAGTAGCTAGCGTGCGCGTTTAGCAATTCGGGGAATGCGGGTTCGATTCCCTATCAGTCGGAACAACTTTACAAGATCTTAAAATGTAAAAAAATGCTTTTAGAAGGAACGAAGAGCAGAGTGTATTTGTTTCTTTTTGCTACAGACAAAACTGTATTAGCATAATGTCAGTAGACAAATTATCAATGTATATATATATCAAGAATTCATGACATTAATTATAAGATTTAAAATTAATATATACAAAGAAATCCTCTTCATTCGCCTTATCAATTCTTCGAAATCCTAATGATAACAACGCTATGTTTATGTATAGAGTTGGCAATTGGCTACTGTTTCAGATGTTGTTAATTTACGCCCATAATATTGTGTTACAATTATTTCTCTCCACAATAATTATAATTGGTACGTACAGAATCAGATTCAAGTAAAAAAAATACACTAAACTAAATGCGACATAAATGCACATTTGATTTAATTGGATGTGGATTTAATTGAATATTAGAACGGGTTTAAGCACTATCTCAATAAAAACATGCTTTGCGATAAACGTATTTTTATAGATGCACATTGTTGCTGTGTTGTTAATTTCACACTTGAATATTGATGTTTGTTTGAGCATTTAAAAAAAATAAAAATAAGTGCACGTTTGCCTTGGTGTATTAATCTAATTTTGGAAAATAAGTGTATGCTTAAAATTCCTAGATAAACAACTAAATTAAATAGACATTTTTGGATTCGCTGTATTTGGTTCTGTGTGTAACACTCAACAATGCAGCATCATTATTTCGTATTAACTGTGACGAGAGTTGGCAATTAATAATTCATATTAAATCAACCTCATAGCAGATTGACTTTAGAGCTGTTGATTAATTAATTAATATCATAAAATATCTACATTTTAATTTGTAGTGAATTTATTTAAGTTGTCTCATTAAAACACGACAATTACGCAGCTTGCAATATATGATATTTGATTGATTTAAATAACTAGTGTTTGCATAGATATCGATTCTTCGAACATAAGAAAAGTAAATTGCTTGTAGTTCATATTTTAGATTGTTTAGTTTTATTATTTGTACTACAAATATTAATTAATAATTTGGCACCGTATCCATGGGAATCGCAATCAATTATTTCGTGAACAATTAATTATAAACAATTTAATATTTTTAAATTGTTTTAGCAGTACTAGGTGAAATAAAATCTTTTTATAAAGTATCTAAAGTGATTAGGTATTTATTAATTTAATAGCGTAGAGCTGGATGCTCTATTATAGACTGATCAACTGCTTGACGACTGTCGTGAACAAAATCTGTCAAGAAAACTCATTGCTGATATCCATGTTACACTTTATTTTCTGGAGTGGACGTCTGCCTTCACACAGCGGAGATTCAGATGTTCGTCTTTCGGAGTGGACATATAAAAATAATACATCTACACCGATCAATTGACGTCTAGATTAAAATGGTAGATTCATACGTATTTTGCAGTTCATTTAATGCGAAGAAATTTATGGAAATATTCATTTATAAATCCTTTCATTGATACATTTATTATTAAGATTTATGGGTTATAATTAATATCTTCCAAAGTAAGAGCTACGTAGGAATGTTGAGCCAATTCACAATTATCTTCATGCGACATAGGTCAGTTTGACCGGAGACAGTATTCCAGGATGTAAGGTTGATTTTTATATTAAAACCGTCGCAATTATGTTTTATAAAAGTGAAAAAACAATAAATTTGCTAAAACGAGCGGAAATGCATTTTGAGATTATGAGGGTGGGTGTTTAGATAAGATACCACAGAACAATTAATAAATTACATTTCAGCGGTGCTCAAAATATGGATCTCTTATTAAATCAGTCCAATTATTATTTATATTTAATAATGGTAATACTATTTCAAGCTAACCTAATATACAAAATACTCGAAGCTACTGTAAACTGCTGAATATTTATTTCTATTATCCTTTTACAAAATTTACAAAATTAAGAAGGGGGATGGTAATAACTGTTTGCACAAGGATACCTCCTATCCACGGCGTGGCACTGATCCCGGGAGCTAATACAAATTATCCAGTAACTGCCACGCACTCAAGTGTGATGAAGTTAAAAATTTAAAATAAATGTAAATTAAATTAATCTATGAATTATTTATGGTTATATTTGCTCTTCAAAGTTCAAGAAGTGTTTTATGAGTAGCTTTTCATGACTTCAGTTGGCGTGCACCAGAGTGCACATTTTTCCTATTCTAACCAAACCCTATTAATACTGGGCCTAGTTTAGAAGGACTAATAATATTTTTTTAAAGCTACAAAATTATCCTTCGTGCTACAACCAAGCTGCAATGACCATCCGGTACAACAAATACCGGAAGGGGTTTGAAAAGCTCTTCCCTTTTAAAATTGGAAAAGTATGTAATTTGTGAGTGTGATTTGTAATATCATTTCGCAAGCACATAAACAAGCAAGGAAATCTATAAAACCAAGCTGACAAAGCTTAAATTCAAAACATGACACGTAAAAACATTTTTTAGAAATTGTATGGTCATGTATGGCAGTAAATTTCCTGATTCATCTGTTTCTGTTTCCCAATTAGACGCATGTAATTTTAAAATGACATCACTTTCAGTTGTCATGAATTCGTTTAGATAACAAGAGTAATATAAAAGTCAGAGTTATTATTAAACAATTGAACGTATGCACGCTCTATGTTTAAAATGGAAGAGGGGCAAGGAGGATTGCATTTGAGAAATGTTGAAATTACAATAATATCTCAGCGGAGGCGTCAACAAGCTGATTATTGAGTTGATAACCCAATTCTGCTAAATTTTAATAATGCGCCGAGTTCTCCTCTCTCGAGCAAAATTACAGATAAAATGGTAAAATGTTGAGTTAATTATAATATTTACAATGTCCTCGGATTGTTATTACTCGGATTCTACTACAAAAATGATGTCAGCCTTTATAAAAAGGATGGCCAGGATGTCGACCGTACATCAAGATATGTATTCAAAATACGCAATTCGAAATAATTACGATACGTTTACATAATAAATATAATTTGTATAGTTCCTATATACATACGATAAGTATACTTTAATTCAGGCTTAAACTAATTATTAGGTTTACTCCAGCGGCTATTTCCCATAATAATAAAAGGACGATAAAGTTATTAATGGTCGTAAAATCCTATGAATGTGGATTTAAAAAATAAAAACGATGACAAATTCGTGGTACAGTTTGTTCCCAACGCCAATAAGGTCCACCGCTCGCGTAGATAGCCAATGATCAGCAACCGTTTCGCATATTCCAAAATAACTGCTGTGGTATTAGTAAAGAATGTTGTTGTGTGAAAGTTTATACAGCTAAATAATGTAAGATCTATCCTGAAGTGTTGTTCAAGTAAATTTATTAAGAATTTTTTTGGGATTTTACGATTATATTATTTAAGAATTGTTCATTAAAAAAGGCGTTCTTCCACTTGCCTCGTACCGAAAAAGGACCCATTCATTTTACAAAAGAGAGAGTTGTCCTAATAGTCAAGATACTGCATCAAAAGGGTTATTTAACAAAAGTCATTCTTTGGATCGCGTATTTCCTGGGATTGTAGAAAGTCGACTTATCGAAAAAATTTTAATACAATATTATAAATGGAAGTTGATTTACCGGGATTCGTCGCCGTATAAAAAATATTAGGTTAGCTTAGGTTTTGTAATGGAAATACCAAATCAAGATATTATATATTTTAATGAATGGTCCAAATGGCAGAAGACTATCGTTTGTTTATTAAATTGATTGCTCACAACATATATCTATGAAATGGTTCCACAGTTAAAGAATACGAAACAATTTCACGCAAAATTAATGAGCCTAAGAAGAGTGCACACATGGTCAACTGAACACATACAAAACGAACATATGATTATTGGACACAATACAGTGACGCTGTTGGTTCATTCGTCGGATTTCCCTATAAAAGTTTAGTACACATTTTTTTAAATAGGTAGAATTTTATTTATTATTGTTTTGACAGTTCCAAAAAAGCTTACTTGTTCTGAATAATAATCTAATTATAACACTACATACCGTTATTATGAATTAATATATCCCACATACCTTATGATTTAGCTGAAGAATGATCGAATGCGATGATCTGGATTCTGGAAACAAATAAAAGAAAAACAGTTTTAATATTATATTTGCCTTTAATATTCAACTTGTGGATTGTTACTTATTTAAGACATTCCATCTACCACTCGCCACATCTCCACACCTATGCAGACGTATTCTGTGGCGTAATGAAATGACAATTTATAAATCAACTCTTGACTAAAATGGCAATAAACTTTTGACTGAGAAAATATCACCATCTTGTAAAGCATTGAAAAGGAAACAAAGCGACGGCTAGACCATCCTGTAGTCATTGAACTGATGAACTGTTTAAGTATGAAGAAAATACATGGTATGAAGCTGTGAATCCAGAAGAATGTAGAGAGCTGGGTGAAATCTTCGCATATAAATGATTAAATGATCAGAATGAATTTAGTACAATACGGTATTTTTTTATTTGAAGTCTTGGAAAGTAAAAGTGAACTATGACATATTAACCAGGAAATCAATTGCGGATTATCGTCTTGATGTGGCGTCATATAGGGAGAATTTGAGATAATTGACACCAAAGAATCAGACTAGCTGATTACGTTGCCGAATGCAAGTTTAATCCTGGAAGAGAAGAAGAAATTGCTTTTTTGGATTAGGTATTAGAACGAGATCAATGGAGATATAGAACAGTTGTGGATGATGCAGATTATCGATGTCGCATACAGTGACGAGAAAAATAATGATCGTGGCATACCCACTTCAATATTATTTTTGGCTTTGGTTAATCATGGTTGTAGATGATTCCTAGGTAGGCAGATGGTATTTAATATTTGCTATTTAATTATGGAGTATAATGGTTATAGATTGGGGGTGAAGCAAATTTATAATCTGGGTAAGACTGGATGCAAGTCCTTTATCAAGCAAAATACAGTTGTATGATGTAGCGGTGAGAAAAATGATGCACAATTAAAAATAAAATATTTTTCTTCTTAAATTACGTCACTTAAGAAATATTATATATTTGTTTTATAAAAAATATAATATATTGGACCATAACGTTGTTTAATAGCTATAATTTTACACACATGTTTGTGCTATCTGTGAATCCGAGATATATATTGTATTGGAAAGAAATATTGCGAAAAAACGTTTTTGTTAAGTCCCACGATTTGGCACTCAAAAAGGCAAGCGAAAAAAACGTGAGTTATTTATTGGCCACCATGTGTGATAGTCAGGAAGAGAGATAGTTTTTGCGACAGTGGCGTATCTAATGTAATAGTTATCAAGGAAATCGGGCGTTTGTATCGAAATACTTTATTTAACTATTAAAAAATATGGAATTTGATATTATGATAGTGAATCTAAAGAGATTCTTTTCTTCTCCTGTGAAATATGTGTTAGATAGTATAAATAGTACAGTCTCCCCTCCAAAGCGCTGACTAAATTTGTGCAGGAAAAAAGAATCAATCCTCATTTATGGCATTATTGTTTTGTGAAAGTTAATTCAGAAACTTCTACAATGATGTATCTTAAGTATTTGAATTTTTTATAACAAAGTCCTCATATATTTATAGATCTAAATAGTGAGACTGGTACAAGTAGATAATTGCTTCACCCACTTTCTGCACTAGCACCTATTCACTTAATCAAGCATTAACCTAGCCACTGTCAAATCCATACAGAAATGAAAAATGTGTGTTTAACACGCCCAGTGTATTTTCTTGTCTATACAGTTCCTGCCAAATTTGTAATAGTTACAAGTTTTTCTTAATGATTACCCTATTAATTGTAATATCTATATATTTTCGCACACATCTCCATGAGCCTCGTATTAAGGAGTGCGGTTTCGATTCTTATACCTACTAGATGAAAAAAATATATCTGAAAATACAGGACTGGATTTTTACTGGGTTAAGCAATTGTTTGAAAACCAATCGCCGTGAAAAATAATCTGTCAAGAAATGTTTTCATACTACGGAGATCGATATACTCCACTTTCGAAGCGGATTTTTCAGATGTTACAATACTCAAAACTCTGTATAATTTATTAGTTTGAAGCAGGCTCGAGAGTGGATCGGTTGTTTGGGCCCCGAATCAGTTGAAATACGACCTCATGGTGG
>JAGVSQ010003674.1:0-21009 GCA_022683975.1 Rhyacophila evoluta
ATGTACATCCGTGTGCCTTGTCGCGTTATCAATATAATTACTAAATACATCTATCAATAATATATGGAAGTCATTACAATTATATCACATATTTTTAGACTAGGAAAAATAGACAAATTATACGGAAAAAATAGTTGACTTTCGCATTAGAAAATTCCCTTATGCTCTTTCTATAATTATGATTTATAAAGAAACGAAAGATTATATATATTGCTTTTCACAGAGACACATAAATCAGTTATATGGGCTCAAATTTGTTCTCAAGTGCTCCTTTAATTCTGAGATGAAAGCGGGGACATGTGGCAATGTTATACACATTCTCACCAATTGGAATGGAAATAGAAGAGTATTGTTTACAAATCAACATATTCACTATGATTGATTTTGTAATATTAGTGAAGTGGTAGAAGTGAGTGATTTTAGTGTTCAACACGTCTGCAGAAAAAATCAACCCACTAATGAAAGGGTTAAAAACAAATCGTTTTGAGCTACAAAACAGCAGCTTAGAGTGACATTTGTATAAAAAAAATGTTCCTCCACAGTTGCCATATGTGCTTCTAAGATTAAATAATAAATCTTTTTTTTTAACGTGTTCTTGTTGGCCTAGTCAGATCAAACATATGTTTCCATTATCCTTTAAAATGTGAGATAATAATTTGATTTATATATTTGAGATAAAAAAAACTTGTAAGATGTCATGTGAAATATATATTGCCTGTTTGATGGTGTTGTGCCATTGTATAAAAATCAATGGATATCAAAGAATAAAATTCACAATTGTTTACTGTGTTTTAATTATATTAATACAAATTACTTGAACAAAGATTATTCACTATCAGACAATAGACAAACCCATTTATGCACATTTGGTACGACATCGTTTTCATTACTTAAGATATTCAGAGCCTGTGTAGTATTTCTTTTTGAATTTGCGGGTTTACTGTAATTCAAAAAATAATTGGGGGATGTAGCACGGTGTTATTTTAAACCGTGTAAAAAAGGAGTCCAGTGTCCATGATTTAAGTGTAGCTGTATTCTTAACAAATGGAATTGATTGTAGATCTTCATAAACATCTTAATAACCTTTGTATGCAGCTTAGATAATGTGTAAAGATGAAAGAGTAGAATTCACAGATTTCTTTGTTTTCTTTCAGACCGGCTGAAAACCCTGTTAATGTGGTTGCACGTCGTTTGCAACTAGGTGGGGCGGCCGGCCGTGGCGGAGAGGTCGTTCCCAAATTGTCTCTGCCTGCTAAACTCGTCTTCCCTTCCATGCATCATCAGGGTCATTTTAGCATGCTTGGTAAGTCCCCCTAACTTTTAATTTTAATTTGTGCAGCATATGGTGTATCATTGTTTATATTTGATTATAAATCCTGATAATCCTGGGAAAAAATCTGCTAAAAACCGTAAGATTGTTAAAGTGCCAATTGTGAACACCGACTATTTGAGGGAAGAAAAAAACCTGTGAAAATATATACCTCCTTTTTTATTTAAACACTGATTCCAACAAATATCTGTTTTGGAAGGATGTTATAACCTATTCTGGTTTTTGTTGCATTGTATTTAAGAATGACAAGATCAGAAGTCCTCGATTTCTCCATACATAAACAGCAAAGAATAAAAGCCCTGTTCCAGAATGATTACAGGTCTTCTTTATAGAACCACTGTGGTCGATAGAGTTAATGATTGTTTGGAGCTCACCAGAAATTGAAACTGTGATCTTCAATTAGTAAACTAAATTTGAATGATGATTTTTTATTTTAGGGCTCGGTGATATAGTGGTACCTGGCCTGCTATTATGTTTTGTACTGCGGTATGATGCTTACAAGAAAGCCTCTCTGGTCTGCGAAGTGGGCAGTATACCGAGACCCCGTTCCATGGTAATTATAATTTATTGCTCTTGTATTAAGCCTTCAACTACCAATGGACATACTGAGATTTATCAGTTCAAATTTGTATGTTTGTATCTTACCACTAAGAGTTAGCAGTCGATAAAGTAATTATTAATTTAATTCAAATTGTTTGAAATATTGATTAGTATTTACTTAAACTTGCTTTCCCTTCCATCACCCACATCACCACACCTGTTATGCGTTATAACGGATGTGAGCTGTTCTTCAAAGTGCCAGAAATGTCCCAGGAGCAGCTTCCTAAGACCTTGGTTTGCGTACACTGGAGTATGCGTGATTTCTATTCTAACTGATTATACTCTGTTAATAAAGAGACCTTTAGGCTCCGCAAATTTTTTAAAAGTTAGAAAAATATCCTTCGTAGAAACAAAGTCTCAATGGCTGACCGGTCTGACAAATAGTCGAATGGACTTGAGAGGCTTTTCGCTTTCAACCGACATAGGAACACTCCCAGAGGATGTGATTGACATCCTGCATTTTGCCATATAAGCAACTAGGATATTCTATAAGACTAAGCTGACAGAGCTTGGAGGCAAAACCATAATGACTTGTTAAGAACTGTGAATTCCAATGGTCTGGAGTTAATTAGGTTATCTCCATGCGCCACTTTATGTTTGGAAAGAATAAATAAGTTTGCCTGCTGTATGTTATGGTTTGCTTCACAGCTCTACGGGCTGGATAGTCCATTGAGTTGAAATCTAGTGGCGGTGATACCACAGTGCTACCAACCTCTATCTGTGTGTGTACAAACAAGTATATGTTTGTTTATTGCGAAGTACTAGATTTACATAGATTAATGCATCCATTCTAATATCATATTTATAATAAAGAAGAGTTGCCTGATCATTTAATTTATATTTTTCAGGGATCTCGTCTTACGTACTTCCATTGTTCGTTGCTGGGCTACTTCCTGGGTCTTCTGACGGCGACTGTTAGTTCGGAGATCTTCAAAGCGGCACAGCCAGCGCTGCTCTACCTCGTGCCCTTCACGCTGCTTCCACTCCTCACCATGGCTTATGTTAAGGTCTGTTGGTTTATATAATGAGTCATTTTCCTTGGCAGTATAAAAGTAAATTACTAAAACGATCAACTGGAATATCATTTATGGGATGAATATCTCTTGACTGTTAGGTAACACATGTTTCTCCTTAATATTTCACTAAATCCATTGACATCTTATGTATTATACAAGATAGCGTTATTTGTATAGTGACAGTTCAATTTACCAAGTAGTTTGTCTAGCCTGTTGCAGGCCTTTGATATTGTTTTAATACACTATGGCGATCTGTCGCTCTGCCAACTATTAGGTTTCTGTTATAATCCTTATGCTCAACCTCCATCTTTCCACACCACGTTGCCCTATTGGTAATTTATCGATATTTGAGATATTGCTATTGTTTATCTTTTAAAATTCAACTGTGAAAATTTATTTGTTTTCAGGGTGACCTCAGAAGAATGTGGAGTGAACCTTTCATAACGCCCAACCCAAAGACGGGCTGCAATTTTGATGTGTGATCAATCTGCGTGGACAATCTCGTATTAAAAATGTGTCAGTGAATATTAACAAAGACTCTAAACAGAGACAGACTACATTCTCGAAAACGAGAAGTGCACGAAATATATATTTATTATGTCTGATTTGAAATAATTGATAACTTTATCAATGTGAGCTGAACCCTCAATGTGGACTCGTCAACGTCAGATTCCATTTGACTCATTAGCTAAATTGCAAACGGACATCAACGAAACGTCTTATATTTATTGAAATACTTAAGTGTATCCAGCACGTTGAGTAATAACGGTATATATGTCAAGCGATTCTTCTGTTCGCAAGACGGCTGTAATGCTCGTGTCATCTTAAAATTTTGGTGTTTCATACGTAAGATATAAAGAAAGGATATTATTTAAAGAACTTTGCACAAAGTTTTTTCGTAATGAGTTATATGTATACTCTTGGTGGAACTGTACATCGTTTTTACTATCGTTGTTAACATTTTAAATTTAATTTTCTTCGTTTTTCCATATCCACTTCCCATATAGATAATATGGCAACCATGCTCCAGGTTTCATACTTGAGTTAAATATTTTTCTTGCTGCATTTCACTCACGACTATGTATTTACATCTAGAATGAAACGATAATAGATCACTATCATCCGTCTTTTATAAAATGTCCTATGTATTCTTAATAGTTAGTTTCGAAGAAATACTAATGTAACCTAACCTAACCATGTTATGCCCACCCCCTAGTGATGTTTTAGCTGAAACCATTTTCAATCAAAAGTATTAAAATATTCATAGTATTTTTGGAACTCGTAAACATAAACAGATGTAAACAGTTTCTTAGCTCATTAATTAATGGTTTATTGGGTCTGAGTGTAAATGGATGTCATTTGTTAAAACGATGATAATATTCAATTCTTTGGTAAAAACGATGTAAAGAAGTTTCTCTGCGTCTGTGCACGTTTCGTAACTGGACGTTAGGCTCGTGTCTTTTGAAGTGTTAACTTATTATATATTTTTATCGTCATCTCTATGTGATAAATATTGGTGTTTAGCTATATTAACGGACAAATGAAATCAATATGATAACTTTCATAATGCGTATATTTTTGAGATTACTGAACGGGACAGGGGCGAGTGAAACTAATTGTGTGTGCGTAAAAAAAGGTAATTATGTGTCGGTGCCGGCATTAACGCGCCGTGAAGTTTTTTTTTTTAGTTATCTAAGGTGACAAAATATAATTAGGTAAATTAATTTCACTTAGCATTCTAGTATGATAATGAATGTTATGTTTAAAAAAAAAATGCTATAATATATTATATATTTACATTTATAAAAAACAAAATATGTACAGATTCCTTCTTGGGTTATACGCAGTGTGGCCACAATAGCAAACACAATTTGAAAATATTATATTTGGTTTTAATGCAGTGTTGTTTATATAAATACTTTTCTGTTGAAAATTACTAAACAACGTCTTTCAGCTGATTTGAAATATCTGTAGAAAAAGATTTAAATGTGAAAATTAAATAATTATTGTTACTAATGTTCATACATTTAGATTTTTTTCATGGAAACTAAATGCATAATTGATTCTGTTATCAAAATAAACTCATCTTTATAATTAGATGAAGGCCTCCCCATTAAAATGTCATCATTGCACTGCTGTTTTTTTTTATTTTGATTTAACTATGCGCCGTTGAAAGCGATTTTTTTAAATTTTATCGGTGAAAATCTAGATTAGTGAGTTAAATTTTGCATGTTTGAACTAACCAAGTATCCTTATGTGTATTAAGATCATACTTTATATTTATATAATAGTATTCAGTACATATTAACACGGTAATGTACAACACCCATGAGTGTTTTAAGAATGAAAATCTTTTCAAATTGTGTTTACTCAGCCACTACGATATGACCTTATTGTAATAATGGGTGTTAAGAGACGCCCAAATTGGTTAGTTAATTATAAAAAATAATAATTAATTGATTCTTGTGAGCAAATGAGAAAAAATGCAATTACTAGAATATTTATTATTTCTAATGTTAATATATTACGATGAATGATTTTTTTTGTACATTATTTTTACAGTGGGAAACGTCAAATGTAGAAATAGATTTTTGTTATTTACATCTACTTCATGACATCTATTAATTAAGTTTGAAACACTTATTTCGACAGTCAAAATATATTTTTCTTCCATTTCTATAAGGCTTTATGCTGTCCAACGTAATCATAGCTAAAGAGTTCTTTATCTTAATATTTATGGTAAATCAAAACTTCTTTCCCTGTGTGATTTTTAAGGAGTTTTTATTCTCCTACTATACAAAAGACCGAATTTAAAAAAAAACTGGCAACATTCATTTCGTTTGTTTTGGAGGATATGGACATTTTGAAAAAAAATTGTAGCAGCCAGAATCAAATGAAATCAGTTGGCTTGGGATTATACCGAAAGTGGGGCACGTGTATCTAAACAGTGTGAAGATATCCACTCTGCAAGTGGAGTATATGGATTTCCACAAGGCAGATTATTTATCGTGAGAAATGTTTGTCAATTACACTATTAGGATTAATTCCAGATCTTTTTTTATTAACTTATTCGGGTCTTTAAAGCCTTATAGATTTGGGTCGTTATACCATGACAGCTAATTGTTTGATAAATGTAATTTAAATCGTTTTCCACTGTATTATGAATTGACAAATACATATTTATTAAATACTACTAAAAACTACAAGCATAATAACAGGGATGGATTTTTTTTTAATGACAATTTATCATATCGTTTAAGGTTGCAATATCCCAGATTCTTAAAGATAGTTCCAATGTTGTATGAATTAATTAAAGTAGTATGTTTTTTTTTGTGTTTTTTCTCTACAGCCAAGTACTTATATTATGCTAATATCGTGATAATACTACCAACTGTCATATTTTATTATAGAGGTTTTTTTTTGTGTTTGAACGGATGGGATAGTTTATTTTTTGAACAGGCAATGATTTAATAGGAAAGATAACTTTTAAAAACATATAATTTTCTACTGTCCTTTTACAACAATAAAAGTATTTCTTTAAATCGCAAAAAAAATCCTAATTATCTACTTATTTTATGCCAGGCAGCGTTATAAAATAAATTAATTAGTCAAATATTCTCTAAAACGATTCAATTTGTATCGTTGAAATATCTCAGTTTATTGAATTAAGTGGCCTAAAATACAATTAATTGTTATTAACACCCATAAACCTCATTTTAATAGAAAAAATCAGAACAAGCTCACGTTAAAAGATCACGATATAACAGATATTAATTGTATTTTTTTTTTTTATTAATCATGTCTGTTACGAATGTGAAGCTTATGGATCTTCGCAATCTGAAAACTTAACAGTAATTGATAATGGGTAGATCTTCTTTAAGAGAGATGGGTATTTGTTCTCATTTTTTCTTCATATCCGTTACAATTTTAAAGTTAAGCAATGGTTCATCAATGATTCACGATGATAGCATGTTAAGTTAATAACAGAACAAACTACATTTTAGATAAATATTATCTAATTATGAGATTATATTCTCTTTTACATTTTCTCTTATTGTACACGGTTTCTTGATTTTGTAAGACTGTCTGATTTTAGTGTATTAGTAAAACGTTTTGTTAGTTTACGATATCTCTTTTGAGTCATTTATTAGATTTTTTATGCAACTATACAGGTCACAATATTCACGTATTGATTAATTTTTATAATCTAAGACGCAGAATTCTGGAAGCTGTTATTGTTTTAAAACACACTAAAAAATTCTGTATTTAAGTTCTATATATTAGAACAAATGTGAGTAAAATTCATAAAAAATCCACGGTAAATGTAAATTTCATACATTCAGATACAGCCACACACCGTTAATCGACAAGTTCCGACAAACGTCATCAATTAACATGCTTGGTTTATCCTAATTTAAGTGTATTAACCATTTGACTACTAAACGATATATTGTCGTTTGTGATATCAGCGATAGATGCTTCCAAAAGTTTTCGAGGAGCCAAAGGATTAAAAATAAAAACAATGAAAATCGTTCTTGATTAATAATGACAATTTCATCTTTCTCTTTTTCTCTGCTCAGTTGATAATAAAGAAATATGTTTATCTTAAATACAATTTTGATATTTAATGTTTTGATCGGCAATAGGAAC
Organism: Rhyacophila evoluta; assembly: GCA_022683975.1. Lineage (NCBI taxonomy): Eukaryota > Metazoa > Arthropoda > Insecta > Trichoptera > Rhyacophilidae > Rhyacophila > Rhyacophila evoluta. The sequence continues at coordinate 7,597 of JAGVSQ010003674.1, forward strand.
TCTGTTGCTTATGATACCCATACACCTACAATCCGTCGGCAGTCCAGAGACTCTCAGTTTAAGACGATTAGGATTAAGGCAGGTCACAAATTATACAGTCCGCATCAATAGTTGTGTACTGGCTGTCTGATCGATAGACTCACCTCGCATTCTGCCTCAATCCTAATCATCACCTTGGATTGACACGGGCTATAGTTGTATGGGTACCACGTTACCATCTATTCAGATCCTGTCCTAGAGCATTGTTAACAACCTCCTGTTGATTCTTTTTATTTGTCTGTACTAATAATACTACTGGTGATGTTAATTGAATTGACAAAAGTGAGGCGTTATCAACAGGGTTTTATATAAAACGAGAGCGTTGATTGATTGAATAGTCAATTAGTGTGACTGTATCTTAAAGTTTTTATATTATCAATATTTGAAAACAGTAAAAACAATGACTGCTTGAATTCTGGGTCTATGGAATACCTTTACAGCAATAAACTATACAACCATAAATCTATAATGATTGTTGCATTTATATACCTTCTTGCCCATTACAATTTTAATTAATATTTAATTCTGCTAGTAATATTATAATATTTTACTTTGTAAACTTTGACTGCCAACTTAAATATTTAATAACGGCGACACGTAACACAAATTATATTATTTATATAATAGATGGATGAAAGTTTGAACGATGAATCAAATGCCCATTGATTTTTGGGCAAGTCTCGTAATATCGATTTTTGTAATAATTTAAATTGAAATCAACACTAAATAAGTTAATGATGAAAATGAATCTCAAATGCTTTTACTAAACATAATATTAAAATTATTTAATTAACATGTGGTGCATTATATAAATTCATCATGACTTATGTTCGATAAAAATGTTTTGAATCTTATTCATGAGTGTAATTTAATTTATAAATTACTTAAATGAACGATAGATTAAACCAGAGCTGCTGTTTCTGGAGATTTAATCCATTTTAATAAACTCTTTTCCGTGAACACTTGCGTAAAGTATGCACAAGTATTCCTTTATTAAAATTAATAATCGATTTCTAAATCGAAAGATCTAATGTAAAGTGACAATATTGCCAGCTATTGTTCATGCTTGATCAAATTCAACAGGATTCTAAAGCAAAATGATTGCAGCTTTGGTTTAAACTAATAATTTCCAGTTGTGTACTCTTCACACTTCACACAACATAACAACTGTTTTATATGTTTATGTGGAATTGTTTAAAAAAAAAAAAATTTGAGTAAGTTAGTAATTTATAATATATTTGCTGTCAAACTCTATAAACTCCGCAATACGTATTTGTATGTTTCGTGATCTTAATAAATCTTTTAACAATATAATGTCAGCATTCAAAGAAAATTCACTTTTAAGAAATTAAAAATACAACTATTTAAAAAATTTAACGAGTGGAAAAAAGTGGAATCTAATTATTCTTATCTGTTAATATTGCGATATATTGTTGCTTTCCCCTCCATTACCTGACACATATAGACACCTGTTAAGCGGGCATAATGAATGTGAGGCGCTCGTCAAAGTGCCAGCAGTTTCTGATGAGCAGCTTCCCAAGACATTGGTTGGCATGCACTAAAGTGTGTGTGATTCCTATTCTAACTAACTAAGCCCTCTTAATATCATGCTTTTTTGAGACGATATTTTCTTACTCGCCGTAAAATTTTGGAATTTTTTTAATAGCTTAAAATGTATACTTAGTAAAAATCAAATCGCAATTGCCCGCCAGTCTGACAAATAGTCAAACCAACTTGATAAGCTCTTTCCTTTCAACCAACATATTATATCTACAGTTAACTATTCATTTCCCTGAATCGATGGTAAAAATATTCTATTTTTATCCCTTAATATCAACACAAGTCAATTATTTTTATCTTTTTTACCATTTTTAATTTTAGTACAATAAATGATTTATATATCACAGAATCGTCAAATCCTTCTTGAATATTGATAAGAGCCTTTCTGAAAAATATGAAATACCTAACAGACTAATCGTTTATTAAAATATTAAACTTTAAATTCCTTTATGAGTGAGTTTTACAAAAGGTTTTGATATTTTCATTTTATCCTACGGAATAAATTATCAACTATTCCTTATACTCAAGTATCCCTATCATTTTAGATTTAACCTTTATATTTATTAATATATAAAAAATGTAATTGCCGTGCTGAATGCTGTTCTTTATTTTTCTACATCAGACGCTTTAGTAATATATTTATAAATTAAATGCAAACTACTCAATTTAGTATATTTCAAAAGTGTGAAGAGGATTTAACCTGTGCCAAAAGAATTACACTGAATTTTTAGTATTTCGAATAATTCTCACACTTATTTTTATTTAGTTACATTTAAATGATTGTTATGAATAATATGTTTCTCTAATAATAAAAAAAAACCAACTTTTCTCATATTTATCAGTTCCATAAATAAATTAATAACTCAAGAACATTTAGTACAGGCCCTCGACTTTCGCTCATAATTGGCTCCTGAAAATGTGTGTAAATGTTGAAAGTAAAGGGATGTAAAAAAATCGTCGTATTTTTTGTATTCCATTTAACTCATGTTGCTCAATTGAGTACTCATTTGACAGAGGTGATATTCAATAATCTCATTAACATCCAAGTTTAGTTCATTCACTATTCTAACTATTTCATTTGTGATAGTTTCCGGGATTTCTTTCGAATTTATAATCATTTATGGGCATAATTTTTTCCGGAAACTTTTCATTGTAGGCTCTTTTATTTCAGCCAATGCAATAATGTTTATTCCGTTCCATATATTATAATTCTTCCAAAAATCTCTTAATGTTGGCCCACTTCCCTGCCAGTTGCCTTGATGGCCTGATTCATTATCGTTTAAACGTAGCTATCACTGTTCGGTCCGTGGACTGTATGAGGCAACTAATATTGGAAGAAAGAAACAACATTGATTTCCGTATATAAATTCTACAGAAATGTTTAGTGTTCTGAACTAATTTTAAGAAATGTGCAATATAGTGAATTGTGCGAAAATCGAGGGCCATCTGGATAAAGGACTTTGGATCATAATAATTCAAATAATATTTCCATCTAATTATTACAATACTTTCACATCACACTTCATAGTAATATAATACAGTAGAACCTCGATATAATGTACTGATACGGGGGAGGAGCTGTTGGTTAGAACTGAAAGTCGATTATATAAAATTGGTTCCGAATGTATTTTTTTTATCAAGGAATAAACGGCACAATACTAAGCCAGTGAAGGTTCAAGAAAAGAACGATGTTTTGTTTATACTTTTGAAGTATGCTGTACTTTAATAATCAACTATCTAAAATTACGAAAATATTATAAAATTTTCGAAGACGATAATTTAATTTGTTTTTCACTTTTAGTCATGATGGTTATCATTTTTTACCACTGTAAAAAATTTTCTTCGGCTTCTTGCCCAGCATTATTCCTTATTATTCTATAGAAATTGGAAATTTCTAGCCTTTCTAAATCTATGGCTATTAAACAAATTCTTTGAACCACTTTCCCATGTTTACACTTTCACTTCTTAACAGATATTTTGTCCGTTATATTTCGAGGTTTTACTGTATGTTTATGATGAATCTTAATGATTTTAAACAATTATGTTAATTTACATGTTAAGTATTCTTCAAAAATAATGAACTGATATTATGAAATAGTAATGCTGTTACAGATTAATTGGACTGTATTTGGTCTTAACGATTCTAGATTTGAATTGATGCATGGTGTTTATCTTAGAATTTAAATTACATCACACTAACAATATGAACATTATTAATATTCAAATAATAGATTATTGGGTTTATGTTTCATACATTAATAATACACTGGAAACCGCTTAATATGAAACCGAGTGGGCTGAAATATTTTTTCACGTTATATGAATTTCATGTTAAAGACATGTAAAAAAACTCATTAATGTTTCCTATGTCATAAAATTCGATTTCTTGCTAAAATGAACACTTGTATTACATTTTCAAATATATCATATTAGATACACTATTGACAGTAAAATATTGTATTTACTGTCATGGCAATTGTTCAGTTTATCAAAATATTTCCACTTCTACAGTCCAGTTGATTATGTACGGAAATATTATGTGTTTATTCAATTTTACTGTGTAATATTGCATATATACATGTGTTGGTTGATATCGAACCACATTTAACTCCACTGAATGTCAATCTGAGAAAAGTCCAGTTTTATCAAATCTTTTTAGAGATTTTGATAAATGATACAATCCCGTAACCACAATAGATACAAAAAAAACTTGAAGCTATTGCTTTGATGCGGCATTTAAAAAATATATTTTTGATTTAGACTTGGTAAACTTGATGTTTCTGATGTTTATATGCGATTTAAATACGTAAAGAGTGGACTTTTGTAGGTTTGAAGAACAACATTATCCATCTGTGGATTTAACAACGTTTGATATCAATGAACACATATCGACTATAGAAAGGAAAAGGAGGTGACTCGGTTTCTTCAAAATAGTTTTTTTTCGACAACCACAACTTAATACACATTCTATTAGAAGGATGTAGCTACAAATTCTGCAAATTCTAATTTTATCTTTTGAATTTGGAAAAAGAATGCCCCGTCAAATTTGTGACAAAACGAAAAAACGATTCCACCACTTCATTGTTATTGGTTTTTCTTAAATAACTCATTAAATTTATATCATATTTGGTAAATATAACACCAGTGTCAGTCTTCGTATACTTGAAGGTTTTGTTTATTTAATATTTTTACTTCGGCCCAAAATTAATAAATAGATGTTTTTTATGCTTCCAGAAAATATGTTCTGTGTGGGTTACATCCTTTTTTCCTTTCCACAGTCGATATAAAAAATATAATGATGGAGGAATAATTCGAATCTCAAAAACAAGCGCAGAAACAATTTTACAATATAGATTCTAATGTCACTGTTTAAAATGTTTCATTTATTTATATATTAAGCTTTTTTTATCAGGAAGACTTCTTTGTGCATTATACTCGCTAAATATAATACAAAGCATGTTGGTTTACCATCAGAAAAGAAAATGAAGTATAAAACAATTTAATTCAATTGGATATATAGACAAAAGGTTTTTCGCACCACTTTCACGGATCCGTCAACGGAAAAATACCACCTATGTGATCGATTTTACGAAAATGAGTTTAAACTATTCTACGTATTAAAAAAAACCTCCCATGTATTTCATATTTACATAAGAGCTATTAATTAACTTACCTGCAATTCAAATTTTAAGGTTTTTGTGAATATACGATCTTGTATCTAAAACTACAAATTTTATTTTTGATAGTTTTAAAAACAATCCACACGAAAATCAGTTTTTAACTCCTGAATAATTACGCTTTTCACACAAGGGAGATATTTTCCCGTTGACGTCAATGTATTGGTTTTCAACAGATTGATTTCGTAAGTTCTAAAAAAAATTGTGGAACTAGTATGTTAATTACATTACAAAAATGTTTTACAAGTGTAAAATAATTGAAATAAGTTTATCTTATTTTATTGGAGAATACTCTGTATTGAAAAAAAAGTTTGATAATAATTATTTTACAAGACTACGTAATAAATTATGTCACTTGGTCAGAATGTTAATATACAACTTATTATTTTATTGTGATATCCTTAAAATCAATAATACAATTTTTAATACACTCGAACTACTCTTTACGTAAATATTTCAAAGTTATAAGAATTTTAATAATAAAAAAGCAACCACTGTAATTTTTGATTTATATCAAATTTTACTTTGAATTTCAAGTCAATGTGTAAAATGGTTTTACAAATCACTATTTTGGTTGTCACATCATTATTTCAAACATACTAATAAACATGATATTTAAATTAATAAAACTGAAATAGCTGATGCTTTCATTTCTACAAAATTTTATCTTGAAGATATTAGTTAACTGTTGTACAATAAAGTCACACCAAGTAAATGCATACCATGTTTATGGACGGTATTCTCTGTATACCATCTATAAGCTGGTTTTGCAGAATATTCATAATGAACAGATAATTTTTAACAATTCCAAGTGTTTTCTGTTTTTTATGTTTCAATGGAGATAATTTTTTTTTATCTCTGCCCAATTCAGCTGACTACAGTTCGAGTAAGTGTACTGTGTAAAAATAATTTTGCATAATTGACTGAAATATTTCATTATTAGCAAACGCATTCTTTTTTGGAAGCTCATGTATACTGCATTCCCCTATATCCAACAAAGCACTAGTGATATATTTTTGTCATTTTTTGTTAATTTTTTTTTTTTTATGATTCTATTCGAGGATGTTATTTAAAATGAAATGATATAATTGATATATTTAGTTTTAGTATTAATAATATAGAATTTGTATTTTAGCGAAAATGATTAGTGACAGAGCACTCATTAAGAATTATAGCTGATGATAGGGTTTAGGTAATGATTTTTTTTTAAATTTCTTTCCTATGTTGTAAAAGAATTACATTTATTGTACAAAAATATATGTTTTGTTTTATTTTTAACCGTTTTGTCAATATAAAGTGTATACGAGGCATACGTTCTGGACATGGTTGCGAAAAAAATCCCTTATTTAAAATTATTGTTAAAACTTGAAAAAACACCCCATTAATAAAAACAAAAAATGTCATACTTAAACAACATAATGGCTGTGGTCTCATAATGTGGAGTCCTACGTCATACATTTATTTTCTATGAGAAATAACTACGTTACAATTTAGTTTGATTGTGAATGATAGTTAACGAGAGATGATAAAATATTATTTCAATTTTTTGCACATTTTCTCGCGAATTTCGATGGCCACCATGCAAGATTCAGCAGCCGTTAAGCTTTTAACATAGTTCATTATCTTTTTCTGCACAGCAAAAAGGACTCCCTTGTTTGATATCTGTGCATGTATGATGCAAAATTTACCGATAACTATCAAATAATCCGTTACAACCACTCTTTTCAGCACTCACTTCCTCGTAATCTTCTAACAACTCCATATACTAAATCTGCACTCGTCGGGGTGGTGATGAATGGGGTTGCTTATACCATTATTATGAATCTAGCCTTAACAACAAATAACAAAGACACTTCTGAGACTTAGTTGCTTTTAATGGATCGGAAGATTCGGAGGAAAATATGTGAAAAGTAAGTCACTCGAACTCGGAATGAAAAGGAATAATAAAAACTGTAAATGAAGTCTTATCATTATATCGACCCTGTTGACGCAAAAGACATTAACCCTCAGTTTTTAGAAGTGTTTGTACTTTGAAAAACACAACACAGGTAAATACTCGTTTCTTTAAAAGGAATCAAGGTGGAAATGCTGAATAATTATCTAAATCAGCTTTAGATTTTTAGAAGTAGGACCAATTAAATTTGTTTGCAAGAAAAATGAATCAAACCTCATTCACGACATTATTTTTCTGTGAGGGCTAATGCCTTTTATCTAAACAGTGCCTATAGTAACGCTATAAGTTAACACATAATTAAAAAAATTAAATTTGCTCAAACTTGCCTTCTGGTTGCAATAGATACCTACATTTAGGAATATCAGGTCAAATCTCTTTTTAACGAATACCAAAGTAACAAAATTTCGGATTTAATATATCTTTTTTTTGATCCGGACCAACGTTCAATCAGTATGTAATAATATTTTTCCTATATTCAGTATAACGAAACAAAAGGGGTAGTCCCATGAGTTTTGTTATATTGACCTGTATGTATGGCCGATATACAGAATACTGACAAGTTCAGAAAATATTGATTGGCTTATAAATATCTGATAAGACTGCTTGCAGTGGTTTCAAAAAAGTAACCATGCTGAACAATTTCAATCTTTTCTATCGCTCAGTAAACAAACATGTGTGCTTCCAATTGCTCTAAACCAAAATTCTAGGTTCGATTCCTGTAATTTATCTTTCAAAAATATACTAAAAAAATCTTCAAGTTCGCAGTGTTCTCTGTTATTTTGATGTATGATATACAAGTAGGTTAGGTTGCTTAAATAAATAATGCAGTTGATTTACCAGTTTTTTAATAAAATCATAACAATTGAACATACATAAAATTACTTTGATATCTTTGTAGTGTCCCTCTTTTCGATAAACCTCAACTGCTTCTTCTTCATTCGCTTTACTTTGGCGGAATTTGAAATAACTTGCACGATTTCAGATTTTAGTCTGTTTTCTTCTGTCCTCTTTATATTAATTCGCCTTCTTTCTTTGTTGGCCTCCTTTTCGACTTTTTTCTGTTCCTGTATTGATTTTGAGGTTGCCTTGATGATTTTTAATGTGTTTCGTAGTGCCTGTTTTTCTGCGAATGTTTTGTGGACTCCTTTTGTTTTTTTGATTGTTGAAAATCTGCAAATATTATTTATGAATTATAGTTTAAGCATAGCTAGTTTAGGCTATACAGAAATTTTGCGAGTAATTTGAAGTTAGTCACAGATGTTTCTAGTTTGTACTTATGAACTGATGACAGCCTAGCATCCACTTCTTGCTATTAACACATTGACTGCCAATTACGAGATATCTCGTAGGTTGTTTACTTGCCCAGGACGTCTACTACTAGTTATCTCATCCCTTCATTATTTGCCATATTTGTAGAGCTATGAGAAAATTCGTTGCATAACAATGTAAATATGAAAAGATGGCCTCAAGAATGAAAATAAAAAATCAGGTTCGGCTTAAATGAACAGAAAATACAATTATGCAAAGCTTTATATTTTAAGCTTTCTGATTACTACTATGTAGTATTATTAAAGTTTTTAATAAAGTTGGCTCTAGATCGGAATCGTCAAATTTTCCGTGGCAGTCAACGTGTTAACACGGAGTGATAATTATATTGACGCTTAGCATCTGAAGGGTTAAAGAAAGCAATTTCATTTAGACTGTTTCTTTGGCAGCAATTCTTCCCTATTTTCATTAATATTAATTTTAATAACGTTGCAAAACTGTCTTCTCTTCACAATTTTTTTTAGGTCTTAATTATTTAGATTTTTAAAAATTCTGCAGCTATGGGGATCGAACCCGCTGCCTCTGACTCCAAAGTTTGTACGCCTTTCTGTCTGACACCGGATGGGCAAAAAAAATATCACACATAAATATGTAACAACTTTCGCTACAGATACACACATTTTTAGGTTATCTACGACGTTGTAAGAATAAATAGTTTATTTTCATTGATTAACGTCTGGCATGTGACTTTTTCAGGTTAATTAAATTTGTCTGACTTCGTATACACACCTTTCTTTTTTATTTTTCCATATTTTTCCCGATTTAGGTATACCTCTTGGAATTTGTGGAAGCACTACTTTTTCAACTTTGTCATCTGGTTTTACTTTGGGCTGAGCATCAGACTTCTTCAGATTTTTCAAAATATTATTGACTTTGTCTGCTACTTTTGAATCAGCCATTATTAATATAGTTTATTTAAATGTAATAGTAACTAATTTCAGACGGCGTGAAATGTCAAACTTGAAACTTCACGTGTCTTATGTTGTAAACTAGTGTGAAGTTAACTACAAGCAAAACTGAAATTATATTGAGGTATTGCTATATGAATAAAATTCCTGTATAATATGATTTAATAACAAATGCCGGGGTTTCTCCACTTTTTTTGGGCCGTGACCCCCTTTTGAGTTAAATAATTCTGTGCCTCCCCTGTTTCCGATATTTGATCAAGATTTTAATTTCCGAAAGGGCCTCAAAATCAAAAATGCAGTATGTGAATATTTTTACTGCGATGAACTAAAAAAAAGGGAAACCAAAATATTCTTGGTAATGGGGTACTGAAATAATCTCTTCAAGGCTTAGGGGCATCACAATTGAATTGTGCCCGGGGCCTCTCAAGAGCTATATCCGCTACTGGGACTACCTTAAAGTTTGATATGCATTTCCAAAAGATTTTGAATTGAAAAGTCAACAATATTTATATATTATCATTGAAGTTATGAAAGTATTAATAATAGTTTATTAACGTTACTGTCAAAAGAATTTGAGACCATTATTTTCAAAAACTTTTGAAAAATAGCATGTCTCATTTGTTTTATCATTTTATTATACAAACATAATTATTGGAGTAAGGAATTACTTAAAATAATTTCAATGGTAGGGCTGACCTAAAATTTTGAAAAAATATGACAAGCGGCAGTATAGTGTTCTACGGTATACTCTGCATGACAGACTTTTTAATTATTATATTTTAAAACTCCCCCGTAGCCTAGAGTAGTGCTTCCCAAAAATGTTTATGCAATGCCCCGCTAATCCGCGGCCTCCAAAAAATAAATTAATTGAATTAAAAAAAAAAAACAGAAATACCAAATAACATTCAGCGAGTAAAAATTCGGGGACCGCGGTGCAACATTTTCGGAATTACTGGCCTAGAAGTTAGCGTGCGCGCATCTCATCCGGGAAATGCGGATTTGATTATCGCATCTGACGAATTTACAAAAGCAAATCCAAAAATGTATGCCTGGGTACCCATTAGGTTGAGCTATTGTTTGACAACTAATCATCACAAAAATAATCTATAAAGTCACATATTCACATTGTGTTGATCCATATGCTCCACAGTCCACTTAAAAAAACAAAATCGAATACACATAAGCATCTATAGAAGTAGTGGCATATCTTTTAGGAAGTACTGCTTCAAAATCATTGCATCACAGTGTACTCTCGACTGGGCCGTGCCGTCCTAATGTCCATATTGTGCACCGCACAAGGGCGCCTGATTTTAATAATATATAATAACGAAATAATTTCGCCAGTATTTTCTACATGCAATGATATTCTCATAATTCAAATAACTATACTATAAAAATACATGATGCTTGTATAAAATACTTTGATGGAGACTACAATTAATATCATGTTATAAATTAGGGAATATAATAATATCTAAATAGGTGGTTCAACAAAACTTTCTGCACAATAGCGCCCCCAACCCACGTCTCAGCACTGACTCTGCGTGACGGAATTGAAGACGTAAAGGTTGGTACAGAAGAAATTGAGTAGATTGCCAAGTATACATTTTAATAAATATACACAAAGTGCGGTAAGCTCTATGGTGCTGTTATTAATATCGTATAACAGTCGGTGTTGTTTTTCTAAAACCTAAAAGAACGCTACATATCTTCTCCGTCTTGTCTTCCCGGTTAGCGTAGTCGGTAGCGTGCGCGCCTAACAATCCGGGGAATGAGGGTTCGATTCCTCATCCCCACCGGGTTGAGCAATTGACTGACGATTCTCGTGAAAAATAATCTGTTAAGACGTCTTCACGTCCCGGAGATCCATATGCTTCATTTTCGGAATGGATATCTTCACACTGTGTAGATCCATATGCTCCGCTTTGGAAGCGAATATGGTGCAATAAAAAAAATAACATATCTTTTCAATATCCGGTTCGTGATGGTGTTAGAATAAGTAACAATGTAATTGCCTGAATTTGGTTCTGGATATAGTAATTACGTCATATTGGATAGTATAGCGTCGTATTGAGTTTAGAATTACCAGTCTCACGTGCTCAGAATGCGGTAACGAGTTGACCGTTCCGCCCGGAAGATTCTACTGATTACTCCTGTCTCCCTTTAATCTAACTGACTGCACATCTCTTTCGCACAGGGCAGTACCTACATATTACAAACTGACCCTACAGGGCTAATTTTATTTACCGCAAACATTATAATATAATGATATCCATGTGCCAATCTTTCAATATAAAAGTTAATTACAAAACGAACGATGTCGTTATTTATAAAAATGCATTTGAATTGGTAGATAAATGCAAATACAGTTATGATTTATTATGTATATTTACGTCACTTTCACGAGATTGATCCATATGCTGCCCCATGAAGACTTCATAAATGGAGTATGTATGTATATGGATCTCCATATTGTAAATACTAATATTGTCTCATTTTTTTCCATAAAATATATCGTCGTGTTAATTACAAAAGTCGTTAAAGTAAAAAAGTGAGTTTTGAGATAATTTAGTTTTAATGTTTTAGTCTCTCTGTTAAATACATTTTATGACAATTTCTATCAAAAAATACATTATATTTACCTCAAGAATACCTCGTCTTTTGCCAGTAATACGACGATATTATCCTTTCTTGAGTTAAAACGTTCTTTTATGAAAATATTTTTTATGTATCGAATAAAACGAGCATTAAATTATCATAATTAGGCGGAGAATAAGATAGAATAATTATAAGACATGAGGAATCTATGGATCTCCGCAATGTGAAGACGTCTTAACAGATTATTTTTTACGATATTTTTTTGTTAGACAATTACTCAACCTATTGGGCATCCAGTCCTGTGTTTTCGGATTTTTAAAAACCGACAGATGGGGAATCGAGCCTGCATTCCCCGGATCACTAGGCGCGCACTCTACTAACTACCTACCGGGGAGACTATTGTAAGACTACAAGTATTTATTGATTATTACTTTTTATATTGTCTTACGCATAATTAAAATAAAACAATGCGGCCCTGTGAGGGGCAACAGATAATATTACAAGCGTTACATACTACGACCACATTGACGGAAAATATTTTTTCTACTCCCTTTTCCCAGGAGGTAGTTTACTATCTCCTAGTCTCCCGCGCGAAGCAACGCAGCGGTCTGTTTCACCAACCGATCATAATTCATTTATTATTTTTTTCACGTTTTCCGTTACTTCATGCGCATGCTTCGAGCGGGTACTCCTTTCGTCACTACAGTTGGATCAGCAGAAATTAATGAAGCAACATAATTTGATTTGTAGACACGATTAACATTTTTATAAACCTATTACGATTTCTTGATATATATAACTCACGATCTCCATATTTATTCTAACACAAATAGATGTGTAAAATATGAAACTATATAAGAACTGCACTTAATTAGATTTATTCAGCAATTGTAATATGAAAATGTACCAAATAAAAATCAACTCAATTAAAAAATTAAAGTGGCTCCATGGAATAAACTTTGTTTTTTTACTTTGACCAACTACTTCAAAAAACATTTATACATCATTTAGTTTGATATTTTTATTGAAATTTGCACATTTTATAGATATTAAACGAGCAATATTGTAAAGTCAGACACGTTTTGATATCACAAATATTAGTTAAGATATATACACTATCAATTATTGAGTTATGAGTTACATTTCCCGGATATTATTTGTTCTGAAAAAAAAGGATATTTTAAAATAATATTCAACAAGTTAGTTAAATTTTTTTTTTTTATATACCATGTTCGCCCCCAACTTGGAGCATATAGATCTACACAGTGTGAAGATATCCACCCCGAAAGAGTAGTGTATGGATCTCCGCAATGTGAAGACGTCTTGACAAATTATTTTTCACGAGAATTGT